>JAOTRH010022678.1:0-21928 GCA_034768845.1 Heliamphora exappendiculata | reverse complement strand
TATATATATATATATATATATTTCTCGATCTCAGTCTCTCTCTATAATACTCGTCGCCGAAGGGAGGTCGCTGGTGATGGGTGATCGTAGAGACTGGCGGTGGCTAGATTTTCATCGCCGAAGGGACTCCCTCAATTAACCGCCACCGTCGCCGCACCCTCGCTACACCTCCATCCCAAACCCTCACCACCACCCCTTCGCCATCAGTGCGCATACCAGCGCCGTCGTCGCCGCCCCCTCCAAACCCTAACCTTCATCCCCAACCCTCGCTGTCACCTCCTTCCCAAACCCTAGCCACCACCGCACACAAGCACCAGCGCCGCCCCTTGCCGAACCCTCACTGATGCCACCTCTTCCCACCTCGCCGACGCCAGTTGGGACCTCGTCGGCGCCAGTTGGGGCTTGACAGAAAGAAGAAGAAACGATGGAGAATTTGAAAAAATTTAAAATAAGGGTATAATATGTATTTTTAAAAAATTAAAAGCTGATTTTGTTATTTTTCGTTATCATTTTTCACGGCGGTTAACGGAATGGTGGTTTTAAAACCAAATATTAAAGCAGAATGGGTGTTAGTGATATTTCAGAAACTATAAGGGGTGTTTCTGTTTTTGTCAGAAATCTCAAGAGAGATTAGTGTAATTTACCCTAAAATATATTACATGCACATTGCACTTGCCAAAAATCTAATTTCTAAAATAAAGTCTCCTAAGAACTCTCCAGTCTGATTTATTTGAACGACCTTGAGTTGGACTATAGTAAGTTGTGTGCCACATTTCAGATGAATCTTTATCACTTATTTTATATTCTACGTATTTTACATATCGAATATCTTTTTTTTGGTACCTAGCATTGCTGTTTTATATATATAATGTGTATACAAGATGAAGGGTGTGGCCGAGATTCATTTCAATCCCCAGTTTGGGATAATAGTTTATTAATTTAATTTTATTTAATTTATTTATTTTCATCTTTAGTAAGGGTTTTTATTATTTGATAATTTATTTTACTTTTCAAAATTCTCTCGTCAAGACAACTCAAAAATTGATTAAGAAATAAAAAGACAAAAACAAACAAAAAATTATATTTTTTTACTTTTTGAAATACTCACATCTATACAACTCGAAGAAACTAAAAAATGATTAAAAAATAAAAAGATAAACATAGCTAATAAAGCATATTTATTTATTTTGCTTATTTTTGTCTTTACTAAACTTTTTTTATCTTTAGGTCAAAAAATTTTACTTTTCTGTTTCCTCTGATTGAGACGAATAAAAAAATTTAAAAATTTTAACTAAAAGAAAAATGTCCAAAAAACATAAATAAACCAAATGACCAAAATTTATCAAAAATCAGGTTTAATGTGGCCATTAGAGATGAATCTGACTCACATACTTGTGTTTTGTCTACTAAAAAATTCAATCTTTCATATTGCTGTATTTCAAAACAGTAATACTATAAACTCAAAAAAAACAAACGCAAACATTTTACCCCGTAGCTATTATTATTATAAGAAAGAAAGAATAGGGGTAATTCAGTTTTTTGGTGAAGCCTCTTACTTTATTTAAGTCTCTATAAAAAAAAGGGCAAATGTGTAAAATCCAATATTAATGAGGGTAAAAGTTTAAGAAAAAAGTAAGTTAACAAGAGTAGTTTTCAAATATACACACTAATTTGTTTGGTATACTCACAAGTACAATTTTCATACATTATGTACAAGTATCTAATACATATAGCCAATGTATTAAATAAAAGTGTGTATTTTAATGTTTCCATTAACTAACTCCCAATTTCAAGTTCCAATGAAAACTATTTTCAAATGGAAATTACTAAATACCCACAAGTACAAAAAAAAAAATTGCGTAATATTTACAGTGACTTTTTCTTATTTAATTCCATACTTACAGTGAAATTTTTAA
Source organism: Heliamphora exappendiculata (assembly GCA_034768845.1). Classification (NCBI taxonomy): domain Eukaryota; kingdom Viridiplantae; phylum Streptophyta; class Magnoliopsida; order Ericales; family Sarraceniaceae; genus Heliamphora; species Heliamphora exappendiculata. Next base: position 20,012 of record JAOTRH010022678.1, on the reverse strand, counting down.
ATTTTTATAAGAAATATTATTAAAATTATTTTTTATTTTTATTTAATATTTTATACAATAAATAAGAATGCCTCACATCACCTGAGCTATAGATCCTAGTACAAAATAAATCATCTAGATTCACTTAGATTATATTCCTTACTACGCACACTTGAATGAGCTGGACAATTCGTTTTGAAACTTGTATAAGTTCCTGGCTTTGCAACATTATGCAATGAAAATGGAGATTTTCATTGATCCATGTCTGGAAATTAAGATCTCATCTAATTGTTTTTTTTTTCCCCCTTTTTCATTAGGTTTTGAATAGAATGGCTTATAACCAAGGGGGAAAACAATTTCACTAAAAAAAAAGTCAAAAAAATAAATAAATAAATAAATAAATAACAAAGTATAGAGTACCTGGAATCTTTTGATCTTCCTTGCCAATTAGTCTGAAGAAACTTTAACTGCAGCAATGCTAGTTGAACATCAACCAAAAGTTTCTGGAAAAATAAGCCAGCATGAGAATATTAGAAATTAGTGAAATATATATATGAGCTCATTGTAAAAAAAAAAAAATTTAAAAGGAAAAATAGAAGTGCAGATGCATCAGAAATTGAACCAATCAGTGGAAAATCTAAGAAGAAATGAGGAAGAAACATGGGAATTACTTGGGATCAAAAAAGATAATTAAATTGTCTTATTTTTTTCATGTATGACTTCTTGCTTTTATAGAGCAAAAGAAGCAAGGGGGTTACTCCACGTTTTGTAACTGCTCACTTTGACCCTTTAAACCCTCTAAATTAGCCATTTGTCTGAAATCTATTTGTGCAACTTATAGTTATATTCTCCAAGAAAGAATCAAACATTAATGCGTTTGTCACGGATTTGTCAAAAAGATCAATACGGAGGAATGAAATTTCCCAACAAATCCACCCAAGCTTAGGACAAGAATGAAGGGAATGTCGCTTGATGGATCTTTGTCATGCTCTCAATATCTCAAGGAATCAACAAGCAAGGCTCCACGCTTCTTCTTCTTTTTCTTCTTCATTTTTGGAAAAAAAGAAAATAGGAAAAAGTCAAAAGAAAATGAAATCTAAGCGATTTTTTTCTCCTTGGTTGCATTGTGAAAATGGGAAGAAAATTATATGTAATTGTTGTAAAAATGATCATGTACATGTAAAAATGATTATGTACAAGTAATCTGTTTTCCTTTCCATTTTCTTTTACTCAATAAATAAGTAATCAAGATTGTATTTTATTGTGTAGGACTAATATATCAATGTTATGGATGCAAAGTTGTACATTATACAGCAATTTCTCATTCTTTTATGAGAATGAGAAATTTCTCATTTGTAATACATAAAATACACTTTTGCTTACTATTTTTGCCGACTAAAATACTGCTTGGTCGGTGAACGTATAGACTTTCCGCGACCAAACAATTTTTCGTGACCCAATGCATTATAGTCGGCAAAAGTATACTTTGCTGACCATTATTCTGTTACAAATTGACTAAGATTAATTGTGGTAATTTAATGTTCATTTTTTAATAATTTATATAAAGGTTTATTAGTCTATTATTTTGTGATCAGTTGAAAATAAAATGTATATATTGCGAGAAAAAAGAGATGTATTTTTAATGTGAGTTTTTTTTTTTCAGTATACGTTAACACTGAATGAAGAAAGTTCATAAAAACTTCAGTTATATCTTTAAGTTGATGCACAACGCTTAAATCTTCAAATGTGGAATAATATTGACTTTAAAATAGCGACGGCATGCCTCTCAATTTTACCGGCCACATCTTTTATACTTTATATTATTTTCATATTTTATTATATTTTGAGTGTTAAATTTTAGTTTAGTATGATTTAGATTTTCTAAAAAATCTACTAATAATTTTAGTTTATTAATAAAATTCAGAATATTGAAATTTTTATTCTAATACATTTTTTCTTAAAAAATTATAATATGTAGACCCCTAACTGTTATTACACAAGCAATTGTGTCCGCGCAAGATTAAGTAAAAATTGTGAGTGGTTGAGATTTTGTAATAATTGTTTTTACATTTTTAATATTTTCAACTATTTTAAAAGATGATACAAATAATGAAGGGAATTTTAGTCAAATATTTAAAAAAATATGTTTTAACGCGTAAGATTTATCAATAAAAATTTTAACACGTAAGATTCAATTGCGTGATTTCTTTTAAAAATATCCTACAAACAGATAAATTTACCTATTTATAAATTTATTTCTTTTGCATAACAAACAGATAAATTTATTTTTTGATATTCATCTGTTTAATATACAAATAGATAAATTTATTTGTTTGCATATCAACACAGATAATGCAAACAGATAAATTTATTTATTTGTATATCAATACGGATTATGCAAATAAATAAATTTATCTGTTTTCTTCTTTACGCATAACAAATAAATTTATCAACTTGTATATCAATACACACAATGCAAATAAAATAAATTTATCTGTACTCTTTATACGTACTTTCAATAAGACGGATAAATTTATCTGTGTTTTTTATACGTGTTTTTAATAAAAAAAATAGATAAATGTATCTATATTTTTTATGCATGTTTTGAGAAGACAAAGATACGTTTATTTGTTCTATGGTATTTTTATTCCAAAAAAATTTTACGCGTTAAAACTTTTATAAAGATAGACCTTACTCGTTAAAAAATCTTTTACTAGATGAAAAATAGTAAATGGCCTATAAATTAGACTGTTCACTAGTTTTCTGAATAATGAGAATATCAAATTATTTTAAAAGTATTTTTGATAAATTAAAAAATCACAAAAACTTCATCAAATAAAGAATTTTCTTACTATAATAGTATATATAGATAATTTACAATTCTCTCCATAGTTATGGGAGGACAGGTAGCCGCCGCTTTGAAAATTTAAATTTTGGTTAAAAGTGGGTTATTTAAAAGTGACCGAAACTATGGTGGGTAATTGCTTATTATTTTATTTATTTGTTTTTATTTTTAGTAATTTTTTTATTATTTAATTAAATTAATGTACAATTTTGGTTACTCTCGTCCAGATGACCTAAAAGGTTAAAAAACCTAATCAAAATATGAAAAAGTTTTTTTAAAAAAAAAAGTAAAGATAAGCATTAAGTCAATAGCTTACTTTTTTCTACTGAAGAATTTTAATCTTTTGATTAAATTTTTTATTTTTAAAATTTTTGTTGATTCCTTTATAAAAGTAAAAAACTTTAGCAAATAAAAAAAAGTAAAACAGACAAAAATAAGTTTAAAAATAAACATTAAATTAGTCCAAACGAGACCTAAGTTCAAAGCATATATATAAGGCCGAAATCAAATGCAAGGCACTTATTAATTAGATTCTATTTTTACCATACACATTTAGGCACATCCTTGTATACTCTGCCAAAACAATTATTTTCACTAATAGAGAGCTCAAAATAATTGATTTTAACTCTACCAAAATTATCACTTAGGTATAACCTTTAACATCAAGCGAAAAAATATCTTTATTTATAAATGATCATTTTTCAAATGTATTAATTATTTATAAAATATTTTTGTTCATATCAATTATATTTTTAGTTAGAAATAAGAAAAATTTATAATCGAAATTGATCAAATTTAAACTCTATTCAACCATGTTAATACTTTTTGATGGGTGTCGAACTGTATTAAAAATAAATATTTAAAATCTTAAACTTAACAACTATTCAGTGGAAGAAGACCTAGGTCGGTGATTGCTGCGATGGATGATGATGTGTGCGAAGGGTGGTGGGTAGTGAACGATGGACGGAATGGCGATAACCACATTTGGGCGGCGTTACGACATGGGAGAGAAGGGCATCAGGTCAAAGATATCGATGGCAATTGGGGGTGATATCGACGGCAATCAATGGTTGTAGTAACGACAACCAGCAGCGATGTTTGGTGGTGTGGATGCCAATCAGAGAGAGAGAGAGGCTGGCTGTGGAATTAGGATAACGAAACTTTTCAAAATGTGTTTGGCGGGAAATTGAGAACAGATTGTAGACGGAAATAACGAAAATGGCTTTCAGCCCTTTAAATCTTAGTTTAGATCGATCTAAAACCGTTTATTTGTGCATATGTTTAGTATAATTTGAAAAATTAGTTCTATTTTATTATATAAATTTTTTGCATTAATGTTATTTATGTTTGGCCATTACGAATATCAACTCCGGATTCTATCTACAGCCCGGCCTTGAGGCCAAACAAGCAAACTCTATGCTTTAGGCCCTTTTTTTTTTTTTTTTTACAAATTTTTAGGGGCCAAATATCTTTTAAGCCCCTGTATTCCACCTCTATAGTTAAAAATTATAATTAAGCATTTTAAAACAAATGTATCCAATAAAATTGTAAGTTCGAACTAAAAAGCCAATAAAATAAAATTTAGTGGTCCAATCTAAGATTTTAGTTATTAAATCTAAACTAAAATAAAAGAAACAAAATATTCTGAATATTATTATTTTATGGCTCATAGAAAGGTAATTTTTATGTCTGAATAAAAAATAAAAAACATACAAAGAGTAGAAGTACCAATCCAAGCTTGAGAAGTACCAATTCATCCTTTAAATTAAATTTATTATTTCATGAGTTATAGAAATATATTGTTTTAGCCTGAATAAAGAAAAAAAATATGCAAAGAGTAGAAGTCCCAATTCAATCTTAAGTTTAATCTCTTGATAGGTTGGATTTATTTTTGAAAATATTTTTCTTTGAAGTAATTAATTGATTTTATTTTTAAAATTTTAAATATTTTATGAAAATAATAAAGAGGGCTTATCTTTGAGGATCGCTTTAAGTTAAACAAAAAAACCTGAATGGCGGCTATCTCTCTAAGTAGAAGCACTTGTCAACTTAAGAACGAAGATGAGAGTTATAAATAATAATTTTTTTAGGTAAATTCCACTTACTTTTTATGAGGTCTTTGAAAAAAAAATAGAACACCTTTTTCACTTTTTGAAATATCACTGGTTCATTGTAAGTGAAAAAAGTAAATTTTATTTAATTTTTTTGTTAAAAAATGTAAATACCCTTGTCTCAAAATGATCTTACCTTTACTCTTTTTGCTCAACTCTATGTGAGCAATCAATCCTCTTTAACATATATATATGTATGGGGATAACTCATAAATTATATTTGTTTGATTGACTGAATCTAATCTGATCGAACTTGTCGATGTATCAGCACGTACAAAAGTGAACACACGTGATCTGGCCGACGGCCAAGCACCGAAGGCTACTCCGATGGTAAAGTTAGAAGTTGTAAATGTTCAAAGATAATCACACTCAAAACTAATTTCATATAGACTTTTCATTTTTTTTTTTTGGTGTTTGTCTCCAATGCCTTCAATCCTTCCTTTTTATAGTAGGCGAATCATCCTTTCAACACCAATCATTATTCTCTAACTCGTACCCTCTACAACTATGACTCCTCTGTCAAATTGTCCTCATCATTTTGCCGTTGTCTTTGTGCCTGCGGCAGGTGAACTCAGGTCACATCGCATTAATTGTACCGAGTTCGGCCTATCCTCATAGCCAAGCTCTTGAAATGAAATGCATTCCCCGAGGAGGCGACACATTTAATGGTCGGTACCCGCCCTTTCATCGCATTTATTGCTATCCCATCTATGTCACATTGCATTTAATGCAATTGTCAGAGCATTAAATGCTATCTTATCTCGGTCAAATCGCATTAAATGCTCTGTCAGAGCATTTAATGAGATACCCCTGCGCTCACCGTCGTGCTCTCACGGTTCGGCCCTGGGCCGGGTTTCTTTCTTTTGGGCCTGACTGCGGCCCATCCCCCTTCATTTTCCCCTCAGCTTCCCTCACGTTCGGCGAGAGGGAAGCTGATTCAATCTCCCATCTTCACCCTGGCCCATTTATTACGCCGTTGATTCTTCGAACATGCCCCGATGTCATTTACTACTTGTCACATGTCAAGACGCAGTTGGTCTAGAACGGGGCGTTTCGCGCCTTCCCGATGAGAGAAAGGCGTCCCATTTCCTCAAGGCGACCGTTGGAGCTTTCAATGGGAATAGAAAAATCCCCCCTACAAATGGGGCTAGTAGCCTCTTTTTTCTTCTTCTTCTTCTTCGATCCCATTACTCTATTCCCATATCTCTGTGATGCCATTTCTTTCCCCATTCCCGGTGATCCCCGCCACCATTGTTGAACACGCCGACGAATCCCGTTATCGTCGCTCTCCAAGCATGGTCATCGCCTGTCGTTGAGAACTACTCTTTTCCATTTTCTGCAAGTGTTACAGTTTTTGCTTTTTCACCCTTTTTCCCTTTTCACCATCTATCTGCCCTCCATTTTCCCTTCTAGAATTATCCGGGCTTAGAATATACACACTTTTTATTTCTAGTCTGGGTTTGGGCTTCGAGATGTATAGGTCCTCTTCTCCTTCCCCCTTCTGTTTTTTCCCTTAGCCACTTCTCTTCCCTATTACCCATGGCTAGGAAGGAAAATTTTGTCAAAGAGATAGACACTCCCGCCGCCCTGGCAGCCTTCAAGTCTAGATACCGCATCCCTTCATCAGTCACGATTCGCAACTGCGACCCTGACGTTTCTGGGTCTCCCTTTCATCCCCGAGGAAACGAGGTCGAATTTCCTATCGCCTCCATAGTAGAGGCTGGGGTACGGTTCCCTATTGACCCTCTTCAAAGAGAGATGTTAGCCACTTGTCGCCTCACCCTTCGTCAAGTCTCCATCAACTTTATTAGGGTCATGATGGGAGTGGTCGAGATCAACCGTCGCTACGGCTTGAATCTCAGCATCCCAAAAATTTTCCATAGCTATACTATTGCCCGCAACGACCGTACATACTACCTCCACCAAAGATTCGTTGCCCAATGAATGGTATACGATCTCCACGAATCAGACAAACACGGCAACAACTTCATCTTGGTAAGAGGGGACTTCGAATTCCAAGTGAACCGAGCTAGGCTTGCTAGTCGTTCCATTCCGAGGGTTCTAGGGAGTCCAGGTCGGTTCGGTATTTTTTCCCCTCCCCTCCTTACAATTACTGTCATCACTTATTCATTTCTTGGTCTTTTGCAGCTGCATCGCTAGCCAATCAGAAAAAGAGACAGGCCAATTTTGCTGAAGTGCAACGTTGCCTGAATATCAGAGAGACTTGCTCGGCACTGGACCTTCTTGACTACGTGCCGAGCTACCACTGCGAAGCTCGCACACATGATCTGGCCTGAGAACGTGATGCGACTCGGGAACAAGTTCCCCCATCTCCAGCTCGTCCAAAACCCTCATCTCCGCCAGCACCAGAAGAGGAGGAACCAATGCCGAGACAAAGAACCTTTGATCTGAGGTCGTCCGTTCTTGGTCGCAACATGGCCAGCACCTCCATTGTGCCCGTTGTGAGGATCTCAGCACCTCTACCACCTCCGCTCGCTCCTACTCCTCCCTCCCCTTCACCAGCTCCCCCTGCTGTGCAGGAGACCGTGGCTGGTAGCGAGGTCATTCGGCCGCGCTCATATCCACTTTCGAATGCTCGTCCCATACAACGCCGCCGCCTGATTCGTGCGGACGGCACCCCAGCCACTGAGGCCAAGGCTACAAGGGGTATGGAGGCCGAAATGCTAGCTCTAGCCCTTGCCCACTGGCTCCCAGAATTCAACCAACTGGGACCCCCACTCCACGTAGAAAACTCCTCAAAAACAGGGAAGGCGCTGAATCCCTTGCGAGAGGGCTCTGTCTTCCTCTTGATGTGGCAGACCACTCCGGCCTCTCCTTGTTGGATTTTTTCAAGTTTACCAGCTCGGTGTGGGGGTAGGTTTCCATCTTCTTTTTGTTTTCTTTTTCAAGTCTTTTTCCTCCTTCTCCTTTTATGTCTTTTAACTTCTCCTGTTTGCGTGTGCTAGCAACTCCAGACTGTTACGGTCCTGCACGATCGCTTTGCTGAGGTGTCCAGTGAGACCAAAAAGCTCAGCAAGGTTCTGACTATCTCCTCCCAGCATTCAAAAGACCTAGAAGCTAACCTCGCCCGAAGCGTATCAGCAGTGCAGGGACTGGAGGCTCGGCTAAAAAATGCCGAGGAGGAGGTGAAAAAGGCGAAGGAAAAAGAAAAGAAGATGAAGGAAGAAGCAGCCATGGTAATGGCTGCTAATGCCGAACTTCGAGCCCTTGTTGCAGTGGCTCAAGCAGAAGCGGAGATGCAGAAGAAAACAGCTGTAGACTTGGAGACCACCCGAACCGAGCGAGATGACCAGCTCTGGCAACAGGGCTGGGATGAGTGTGGGGGTCATCTTGCCAAGGAAGTCCTTAGGCTAAAGACCGAGCTCTTTGCCCTTGGATTCCAAGGAAGTCCTCGATTAAATCGCATTAAATGCTATGTCAGAGCATTTAATGAGATACCCCTGCGCTCACTGTCGTGCTCTCACGGTTTGGCCTTGGGCCGGGCTTCTTTCTTTTGGGCCTGACTGCTCTTTTGGGCTTAACTGCGGCCCATCCCCCTTCAATATACATACATTGATATAAAAATGCAAGCAAAAATCCTAACCTTAGCACCACCACCAGGCTTCAATCTCTTCCCATCCTTTGCCATTAATTCAGTACTTGATTTTTGTCTTCCATGGCGATGGAGTTCTTGCAATGAGGAATTGTAGCTTGCAACTCTTCCATGGTGTTGTCCCCCCTCGAAGTCGAAACATTCCTGGCGGTGGCGACAAGAAGGTCGTGGGTTTTGTTAGTTTGTCAGGAAGGGCAGCAGAGGGTGGGTGGTGGAGGGAGATTGTGAAGGAGAATTCATGGGCGGGAAAGGAGGTGGCTAAGGGTGGTGAGGCTGCGGCAACGGGTGGTGGTTCTGGTTTTAACTTGCAAGAACTTTGTTGATCATGATTTGCAACTTTGTCTCTCATTTCTTGGTGTTGGATTTGGATGTCCATTAATATGATCACGGAATTTAAATCTTAATTTGATGAATTTAGAGCTGATTTTAGTAAAGGAGATCTTTCAAGTAATTACAGAGATCAGTGCTTTAAATCTTCCAGGCTATGGACATAATCAGATCGAAATGACGCGATCAAATAGATGAAAGATCTAAAAGATCCGAATTTAATATACGAGAGAAGTGAGAGAATCAGCTTGAATTTTGCATGATTGATAACGCAAAAAAGCATTTTTTATCTCTCTTGAACGTATCTATGTTAGAGATTGGGTAAGAATCTGGAACCTTAGTAATAAATAAATTCAAAGGGAGATTTAATTATGATGTTGTCTACACAAATTTGGTCACAAATAAAAAAGTATTTGTAAAAATGTGTGTATGAGAGAGAGAGAGAGAGAGATTTGAGTTTCTTTCATAATAATAAGGGCAAAATGAAAAATCAACAAGGAATTAGACACATTCCAACGTTTGTCGTAATGTCAGTGATGGAGGTTAACAGTTGGATTAATTTGAAACAGGTAACTAAACCAAAGAAAAAGACAGTGATATTTTAAAAAACAGATAAAGTGTTTTTGTTTTTGTTAAAAATTTCAGGGCATATTAGTGTAAATTATCCTTATTTTTTACAAATGCTTTCTTAATAATAGGCTTTTATTGCTACATTGTAAGAGATGGATATTGAAATCTTTATTTTTTTCACTTTTATTAATCACATGAAAAACCAATTTGATCCTACACAAACAATAAGTGCATATTGGTGAAAAAATAATGTATTTGTCTATGTAATTATTGATATTTGATTAATGTATTTTTTTGCATGAATAAACAAATAAAAAGAGAAATAATTTTGGTTCGAGTCAAACACACTCCCTATTTTGTTTTTATCAAGTAAAAATTTTAAATTCCCCCTCAAGAATCTAGACAAACGAAAATATAAAATATAAATTGGGGAACATTTTCGTAGTTTTCTCTTCTAAAAATAAAATACGGAGTATATTTGATAAAAGAAGAGTGCACGAAAATCATTTCTCATTAAGAAATACTAAAAAATAAATAGTTTTTGTGAGATCCTGACCCGTTTTTTTTTTTGACATTTTTCGACGTGCGTTTAGCATTTTTGCTTTAGTACGTTTTAATGCTTTTGATGTATGATCGAGGTTAAATATGCATGTGGGGCAGGTTCCCGGGGCCGTGGGGTGTTACGGTGTGAATTTTAAAAATTTAAAAAAAAAGATATTTTGGAGGCCTATAAATATCTAGAATTAGATATTTTTAAAATTTCTCCAATAATTTTTTTTCTTTTTCTCTCTGCCTTTTCTCTAAGTTCTCGGGGGCCTGGGACTTGATTTTCGACGATCAGATTGTCGATCCTTGTTATTGGCACAGTGGGCTACGCGTTCATCCGGACAGAATTCTATTTCGGCGAAGCTCAATTTTGCATGTGATTCGAGGTAACGAGTTTTTAACTCACCGAGATAAAATTTTAGACCCTACTACTATATAAGAGTGCTACGTGAAATTGTGTGTGTTTTTAACTGTTAGATTATTGTATATATGATTTTGTATCAAGTTGGATTTTTGGGCTAAAAATTATTTTTCGGTGATTTTGGTGGATGGGATCGGGTATCGGGTGTTCCTTTTGAGGTCTTGGTGTTAGGCCTGAGTGTGTGTATACCTGAGGGTGTTGGATGGGTGTTTGGAGACTTCGATTCGAGGCTTCGAGGTTGAAATCGTAGCTTAAAAACAGTTTCTGGGCTTAATCAGTCGACTGAACTCATAGGTTCAATCGACTGGATCATAGTTTTTGGGGTTCAGTCGACTGGATCATAGTTTTTGGGGTTTAGTCGACTGAATCGTGTGTTTTGGGCGTTCTAGGCCTTTTCTGTGTGTTTTTCAGTCGACTAGAGGTTGAGTCCAGTCGATTGAAATTCTGGGCTGTTGGTTTTGTGGTTTTAGTTGGATCCTTGGCTTTTCAATTGGGTTTTAATAATATTCGGTTGTTGATTATGGCGTTAGTCAATTGAAATACTGTTGGATGCCTATTGGGGTTCGGTTGGTCGGGCTGTGGCTATGGGAGTCGTGTCGTGGCTTTGGGTGTTCGTTTCGGTGTTGTCCTCGGGGATGACGGGTATGGTTAGATGCGGGTTGTCGGGGCATGATTGTATCTGTGCTGGTTATGTGCGGGACGTATGGGTTCGTGGTTCGGTTTAAAGGTGGGTTCGGTAGGAACCGTTCTGTGGGAGGTTCAGGTGTTGGCCTCCTGGTTAGATGTTAGTTATCCCGGTGTGTGGACGAGTCCTGGTTTGTGGATGGGTCGTTCGGGTGAGTGGATGTCGGTTTATTTTTATGGGTGGCGTCGTGATGTATTGTTATACATGGTTATGTGCATTTATAACTGTTTATTTTTGTATGTAAGTGGATTACATGATTTTGGTATTGTTACGTGTACCGTGGTTGCATGCTTTAGAACTCAAAAGTTTTATAGGCATAGTTATGTGGAATATGAGGAACGAATGCATATAATGTATGTTGCATGAGTTGCAAGTGTTGTGTGAGTTGCGTGTGTGGCATGTGACGTGGTTTGTGTAACGTAGTAATAATACGTGGCTTTATGCATTTAAACCATGGTTTAGTATGGGTATGGCGATTCAGTGTTATCTCGTAGTTTTCGGTGTTATCCCGTAATGTTCAGTATTATCCTGTAGTGTTCAATTTTATCCTATAATATGCGGTCTTATCTCATGGTATGCGGTCTTATCCCATGATATAATCCGTGATCCACAGTTTCATCTCGTGGCTTACGGTAAGGTTTGCGATTTTATCCCACGATTTAGGCATGTGTAGAGATGCCTGTTAATATGTAAATTTGTATATGTATTACATATGTGGGGCAAATTTTGGTCCCTCAGTGAAAGTCCGTAAAGATATGCATATGAGAGCGGATGATGATCCTACGGTGAAAGTCCGTAAAGATGTGTGTTGCACGGGTTGCGTGCGTTGTGTGTGTTGCACGGGTTGCGTGCGTTGTGTGTGTTGCACGGGTTATGTGCAGTGCATAGACGAGGGCTGTGGTCCTTTGGTGGAAGTCCGAGAAGTTACATGAATTGCATGAACTACATTACGGGACGGATAGACCAGTTTTCAAACTGTTTTAAGAGTCGTCTGAATCGCGATCTAAAAACTCTTTTTCAACTGTTTTTCAAGGTTCCTGCGAGTGAGTCAAAAGATGGTTTGTATCCTCGCTTTCTCGTTTGCATGTGAAAATTGTTCTAAAGGCTTGAAAGAGCCTAAAACTGCACCTCATTTTCTTATAATGTTTAGCTTATACTGCATGCCTGTCTAGTTTCTGCTGAGCTTTGGCTCACGGTGTGGGATTTGATTTTTTTCAGGTACCGGTCACGCTGGTTGATCTAGAGGTGCTGGAGAGGTGGAAGAGCAGTAGTCTTCCATTTTGTTCTTTTTGTTACATGTATGTTGTAACATATTTTTTCGGTGTTGAAACTGTGTAAACGTATGTCATTTGGCGATTATATATAATGCATGTATATTTCATTTGAGAGTGTATTCTCGGACTGATTGTTTGTGGGTGTTTCACGTGACCCGGAGTTTGAAGCGTGACAGTTTTGATTAGTATGTCCCATTAAATGGGTACTAGCATGAACGAAAGGTGCACGATGTGCCCTTTGAGGAACAACACGATGTAGTGCTCTCAAAGGGCTTGAATCTTGAATATATATTTATGATCGAATTTATTCATTATGTAGAGTTCATCAAGTTTGCTGCCCATATAAAAAATAAAGTTTATACACTATAGTTATGTCAACGAAAAATAAAGTTTAACTATTTTTCTTAAAATTAGATTTATTGATGGGGAGATAATATATAGAGCCTGGAAACTTGATTGAAACTGTCTTGATAAGGAAAGGCTAGGTGATCATGGCCCCTTCTGATCAAGAAGAATCAGGTGGTCGCAGCTCGCCTCTAGCTCTGAGCAACCGAGTTGCCCAAAGCCAGTTATAGTCAGACGTTTTTACTAGATTAGGCCTATTGTGGATAGGTGGTGCAAGTATAGAGCCTGGCGCGTGGTTCAAGTCATCGGGGTCAAATTCCTAATTATTTAGTTGCAACAACTTGCACGTGGTCTGTTATCCACATGTCATGAAATTCGAATATATAAAGTATAGTAGGGTCGTCAGGGAGGTAACTTCTCTTTACATGTAACAGCCTAATTTCCAAATAATAAAAATTACGCGGAAACCAAAATAAAAATGAGATTTTATTTGTAAAAATAATTCTCAAAACACGTCATTTTAGATCAAAACAGTTACCCAAAACATTTTCCATCCAAAAAAATTTCCTTTTGAAACAAAAACAAACTTTTTTACACAGCGGCTGTCAGCTCGAGCGATCAGAGATCCGCTCGAGCAGTGAGACATCCGAGAGATTTTCAAGCCAGAAATCAGAAAATCTTTTAAAGTCTCAAAAATACACCTAAAAACTTGATCTCTGAACAGAGGTTTAAATGACCAAAAAATTTGGGACAAAATATTTATTTGATAAAAACATCACTCCCTCGACTTAAAAATGAATCATTGAAAGCATGAAACCTAAACCAAAACAAACAAAACTACCACCAACCCAAAGTTCCTCTCTCAAAATCATCACTACATACATGCTTTAATATAATCGCCTTAAGGCTTACAAAGATACTTCCAAGACCAAGCAATATACATCATTACATGGCTCCATAACATGAGGTGGTAACAAACTTCCGAACAACAAAACTACTATAAATAAATCAAGAGTTTTGTCTTCCACCACCCTGGCTCCACAAGATCAACACATGTGATCCAAACCACCTAAAAAGGGTATTCAAATCCCACACCATTAGCCAAAATCGAATAGGAACAGACTATAATGAAGTAAAACAGGATATGCAATCACGTAGTATAGAATCGACTCGGCTTCACAAGCCTCAAAATGATTTTCCATCCTCGAAATCACACATTTTCATATAATGCAAATAACGTCCAACAGTTTAAGAAAATATCAACAAAACGTTATTTTTCACTCGGTTCCCACAACTGACAATGATTCCTATGTACAGACTCCGTTGCACCGGGAACAAAGGTAACTACTGTAAACTCTCGCCCATTACCCTAGTTCTGGGACATTTAATGTCCCGCTAGGTAATAACAAGTTTTATACGGAGTTACAATAATACACGCCTCCCAATGGGGCAACCAGTTCATTTACGGGATTAACTTGAAAGAGCGAAACACCTACATGCACAAAATTTTTGAACTTTCACTGAAGTGCAATGGTGGTCCAAATACACACGCACTGTCACGACACATCTACAGAATAATTAAAACACGTAGCTCGACTTTGAAAATGTTTAAAGCAGTACATTAATCGTGTACAAAACGTCCAACAGTCTTCCGCTTCATCGTCAATAACTAAGAAAGAATGACCAACACCTTTTAATGTTTCATCATTTCAACCGAAACGTTTAAAACCAAGGCTTAATTCCAAAGGTAATCTTCAAACTCCCAAAATACGATTTTCGTAACATTTACATAAATCTCTCCTTTTTTAAAATTTACCTTTTTAAAAATCACGGACAGCTACATGTCCACAAACTTTGTAATAAACCATAACAACTACAAAAATATGTTTTTTGTCGAATCAAACATGATTTAAACACAAATTCTAACATTTATAATATTTCAAAGCGGTAAAAAATGCATATAATCGCTTGTAGCACCCTTTTAAAGTAAGATAGTATAAAATCCTACATCGGTGAGTTAAAACTTGAAGCTTTGAACACCAGGGAGAAACCAAAGTCGGCAAAATGCGATTTCGTTCGGATGAACGCAAAGCCCACGACGAGGATATCGAGGATCGACTATCCGAATGCCAAGATCCAAGTCCAAACCAAGCCAAAAGTTAGAGAAAAGACAGAGATTTTAAGAGTTCTTGGTTGATAAAACTTATACACAAAAAAGGACGATGGTCTTTTATTGTTTTACCTTCACATTTAACTAAAAACTTATACAATAGAAGACCAAACAAATGAGTTTTTAAGAGGTTAAACAAAAAAGTTTTAAAAAATAAACTGAATAATTTTTGTGCAAACCTAATTTTATACAAGACACGCTCCGTTTAGGAGCCACAATCAACTATGGCCCTATAAAGTGATTGTTTTGAAACTCTATTTTTTTGTTAAAAAATTGAACTCCATATATGTATTCATTCAGTTTTTATATTAGGTTAAGAAAAAATAGAAGACACAATTAAATAAAATGTCCAAATTACTTTGATATTACCTTTATTAAAATTTAGAAAAATTTAGAGTTAGGTCCTTTTTTTGTAGTAAAATTAGTTTTAATCCCATTCAATCTTTTTTATTAGGATTAGTTCTATCTCAATTTTAATTTTTTGAAATACCTTTAAATCATATTTTTAGAAAAAATTGACCAAATCTCTTCCTAAGCGGGAATCAAAAATTCTATCCCATAAATTTCTCCCAAATCTCTCCAAAAATCTCTCAAAAAAATCTCTCTCCAAAATTTTGCACCATAATCACCACAACCCTAACTCTATTGTCATCGTCATCCTCCGCCGTCGTCGTCTTCATCATCGATGTCGCAAAAATATAGCATTACATCATGAAATATATTCTGAAAATTGTACTGTTGTTTCAACGTATCACTTTTGGTACAACTGATAAATGTATCTGTAGAATACAGACAAAAAAGTACACTGTTATTTGAACTGATAAATGTATCAGTAGAATACAAACTTAGAAAAGTGCACTGTTATGCGAACTGATAACTATATCAATTGAATATGTATTCTGAAAATTACACTGTTAAAACAACTGATGAATGTATCATTTGTTGTCCGAAACTGAAATACCACTTTCTATTTAATTGATAAATGTATCAGTTATGTTTGTATTCTAGAAAATATACTGCTGTTTCAACTTATAAATATTGTAGAATATGTTTTCGTAAATATTTCATAAATATTTTTCCAAAATCGGCATGAAATTTAATCATTTAATTATGAACAGAAAAAAACATAAAATAAAAAGTTCAACATAAACCCAAAAATTTGTGAACTACATTTAATACATGAATCCACAATAACATAATACGTTACACTACAACAAAATAAGTTATTATTAACAAAATAATTTCGTCTCTAAATCTACGTATTTCATCGCTAATAGATTCCGTGATGAAAATACGTCATCTCCACTTTTGCCTCTAAAGGGTCGTCGCACAAAATAACTCGTGATGAAAATTTAATTCCTTACTAAAACTTTGATATTTTGTGATGAAAAACCTTGACTCCTCACCAAGCAAATACCATTTGTGACGATTTATTATCATCTTTGGTAACGAAAGTAATCGTCACAAAACATATTTCATCACAAAAAAGTGAATTGTTGACCAAAACATTTCGTCATAAATGCTATTTTATCACCAAAAATGAAAAACTATTTTTGCGTATAGTGAATTTGTGACAATATTTCCTCGCAATATAAATCAATGTGCGATGAACGCTATTTCTTCGCAAATAAAAACAATTAGTGACAAACAATTTCGTGACAATTTTCTTTACCTAAATTGCTAACAACAATTAGTAATGACAAAATTTGTTACAAAATCATCGCAAAATCAAATTTTTGTGATAAAACAAATTTCATTGCTATTATAATGTAAATAATAGCAAATCATTTCATCACAAATAAATAGAATAAGTGACAAAATTAATTAAAATTCACCACAATAATCAAATATAAATTTCCAATTTGTCTACATAATCATATAAATGTACTTCTAACTTCAAAAAGATATATCAAACAATTCGTTCCAAATAAATAAACCAAAAAAATTTAATATGATAAAACAATATTTAAAAAATTGCGATACAAAATTCTTCCACGCCATCTTCTTTTTGTAATAAATCTACAAACACAACAAGAAAAATATCAAAATGATATATAGTTGATACAACAAATTATCTTCATATTACTAAGAATCTATCTACAACAATAAAAAAAAAACTCAAATTTTTTTTTTATAAATATTGGTGATATTGAAGTTGAAAATGTCAACTCTTCAAGTTAAATCCAAACTATTATTTATTATCTATTAGTTTATTATCTCATCATATTACAACCCAAATAATTATTCCAAACACCAAATTTAACTATTTTTTGAATATCCTATTTTATTGGTTAAAAATACTAAAATGAAAAGAAAAACATTTAAAATTAAAATATGAAACAATAAAAACAAATAAAAAGAAACTCAAGTAATCTTTATTTTCCTCACCTTCCATGCTAGTACGACAATAACCAAACGAATCTTATGTCACAATCAATTAGTGACACTTTCCGTATGCATAGAACAACCTGCAGCAAAAAAAAATACGAAAAAAATATTCCAAGTGTTCAATTTTTTTAAAAAAATTGACACAATTTTTTCTATTTTTTGGATAATCCAAGTTTACAAAATAACCTGTAATAATGCAAACAACATAATATACATAAGTTCTGCCTGAGTCTCAACAACAAAAACACAACTTAATACTAAATCAGTACCTTTTAACTTTGCTAACTAATCTTTTTGTGACTCTATATCCATCTCAAGTTGCTTTACGTAATCAGTAATCAGTAATCTCAGTAGATGCAACAACATACCTAAAAGAGGATGACGACCTCAAGCCGAGTCCCTTCACATAGCCTGACCTTACTTTCAACACCTTAACCGACAATTCCTCTAATGTCAATGGGATTGCATTAGGTTAGCAGTAATACCTGGCTTGCATCTGTATCATCTTCTCTTGTTATATACTTATTAGAAAGTAGTAGAAAAGCAAAAACAAATCAACTAATGACAATCATCATTAATGAATAAAATAAAATATACTAACCAAAACGCTTGTAAACTTGTCGCTTATTTGCCTCCTTTAGCTTTGCTATCTGATAATTCTATGACTTTATCTCCATCTCGAGTTGCTCACGTAATTAATAGTATCAGTAGATGCAACAATAGACCTAAACATTTGACACTCATTCTTGAAATAATTGTTCACTTCTTATACTTAGTCACTACTCTCTCCTAATTTTCAACTTCCCTGGATTAAAACAAAGACTCACTAAAATCATTCAAATGGGTATAAAAATCATCTAAAATATCAGCAAAATCACCACAATAATCTTATTTTTTCAAATTGGCATTCAAGAACAACACTTCAAAAAAAAAGTAATGCATATACATGTATATAGATAATATCAAGAGTGTATCATAGGATTCACTCAAAAGCCCAAAAGGAGGAGCCAAAGAGAGTTGCTTCTGGTAAATAGTGTGAGCTCATTTTAAAAAAAATCAAAAAAGAACCAAGAAAACAATAATATATGTAAAAGGACCAAGAAAATAGATGCATTAAGAACTCTGACATAGATTGTTTTTCTAAGAAATCTAATTCCTCAATTGCTGCAATGCAATTAAGCTACCGTATGGGCAACCAAGTCTTACCTTTAAAAGGGACAAGCTTCACTAATAGCCAACTCAAAATGTAGGGAGGACTGGGCAAATACAGCAACAAGCCTAAGAGCTCCTGAATGATTAGCTGAAACAAATTCTTTTTAGAAATACACAAGAATAAAGGATAGAGCATAATTTTGTCACAATTTCATACAAGTGGCACAACAAAGGCTAATGCAAAAAAAATATCTTTCAATCAAGATAATTCATATGTTGTCTATAGTTCCCCAAACTTTCAGTGCTCTATAATTGATTGATATCAATAAAAAACTTGATTATCAAATTATTTTCAGAATTTGAATTACAGAAAGCCAATACGTAAAGAAAACTAGCAAATTTCATATAAACAACACAATGCTGCACAGCAGAACAAAAAAAAAGGCAAGAAGACAATGTAATCCAGGTAATTACCTAACAGCCACAGTAGATGAATATTGAAGTTTCATTATCAAAATACATTTACAAGGCACTTTAGATCATTGTTAGGAACTAAATGCTTATTTCTTCCGAATAAAATATCCCAAAGCACTATGTTCCCTAACTTCTGAGTTAATCAAAGCTAAACTAGATACTTTTCTAGTTTGAAAATCACATTATGTGTAAATATCTGAGTACAACACACACAAAATAATTTTCATGTAAGCAAAAATAAATAGGAGGGAACTAGAATGTAGTAACAAACCAAACAACAACATCCTTATAGGGAAGAAGCATTCAGGTAGGGATTTGGTTATTATGGAGAGCTATAATTTAATTGTTCACTCAAATCTCTATGGGTTCCACAGAAAATTAGCTGGTGAACCTTGAGGATTTTTAAGAGCTTAAAGAAATCCAGAATGACCAAAACCACACACCCAAAAAAAAAGACAAAAAAATTTAAAGAATGAGTCCTACGTTCTAACTAGTAAATTCATCATGTTCCTTCACTGAGATCACCCCCGCAAGTGCTGTGACACCGGGAAACCCTCAAGATCCCTCTGATTTAATATTATGAGCTCGATATATTTGATCTGAACCCTAATAGTAATACGAGAAAATTGCACATCTCCACAACACTACCGACTAAACCCCCTGAAACGACAGGTTTAAGATTGAAGAAAACAATCATCGAGTGATCTATGACTGTATTACATTTAAATAAATGTGTAATATATATTTGTGCTCATATATGTGTATGTGTGTGTGTGTGTGTACAGAAAGAGACATGGGAAGTAGAGAGCATATCATGGCGCAGAGCAGTTCAGCAGCGCAAAGCAGTTCAGCGGCTGCGGCGCAGAACATTTGCAGTGGCAACGGCAGGGTTTGGAGAAGGAGAGAAGGTCGGTTTATGCAATGGTTGGCGGCAGTGGAAGTCGATTTATTGGAAATTCATTTATGCAAGCCAATCGAACTAGGGATTCTTCAATCAGTGAAAGAGATTGAAGAGGAAGAATGTTGATTACTTGATGTTGGGAGAATTTCCAATGCCGACATAAAATCCATGCTCGGGGATCCAGAAAATACATCTTTATTTAAACTTTCAA
>JAOTRH010022658.1:759-21931 GCA_034768845.1 Heliamphora exappendiculata | reverse complement strand
AGTCCTCTGCTTCTTTGCGACGTGAGACTGGGGATTGTACGTCGGTAGTTGATCGGCGGCGTCTATGAGATCCAGCGGCACCGACGAGTTTGCAGCGGCGGCGGCGGCTGCGATTCAATTTCTTCATATACAGTTCTTCTCATTGTTAAGATTCACAAAAGAAAAAAGAAAAAAAAAACTTGACTTTTGGGCATATAATTTTAAACAGTGTAGGACGCATAATTTTGTGAGAGAGCTATGACTAGTTTTGTACGCACATCTGTGCACTAAGAATTCTTCCCCTCCCTTGCTCTATATATAACTAACTTCTTGAGTGTGTGCAAAGTGTTCTAAAGAAGAGAAAAAACTAGAGAATGTGTCGGTGAAGAGAATTTGCATAATTTCTTCTTCATAGTGAAATGCGATATATGTAGACTTAAGCACATTACCGAACTACATAAATCTCTTTGTTTATGTATGCGTGTTCTGGACATCAACAAAATATAACCACCACCACCACCATCACCACCACTACCTTGCCACCATTGCTTTTCTGTTGTGGCGAACTCTCTCCGTAGCATCCTACCACTCCCGAGAATGTCTGGTCCAAAAGACATGCTATTCCTGTACTGTGAATATATTCCATAACTTCTGACTTCCTAAAATCATCCAACAGTTCAGTTTATTTTAGTTAATTTGTAACTGAAAAAACTACTGAAACAAAGATAAAATTGTGGTAAGTCATCTAGTGCTCTCCATGCCCATCATTTAACTAAACACAAAAAATCCCACAAGACATGCCAAATAAAATTTTGAAATCTAAGAATTTTAGCATAGAATCACAAAGCTGAAAAGAACTCAAATCCAACTCTCTGTCCACCAACATGATTATACACATCCGAGCAAATATCACAATCTAACACAACTTGATTCCTTATCTTGGACATGTAATTGTAGTTCCAAATTCTAATACAAGAAAAAAAAATTAAAACAACCACAGTAAAACCTTCGACCACTTGTTCCGCCAAGGTCCATAGAATCACACAACAAACCAGAACAAGGAGCCAGTATGAACCCAATCTTTGCACATTAAGAATTCCTTTCTGAATTGAAGTCAAAAACGAAAAGGAAAAAAAAAAAGCAGCTCGCTGATGCAAGTGTATGTTGTCATTTACAAAATGAATATGAATCCCCCATTAACATGTTTATACCGACATAAAAATACTACCTTTTCTGCTTTCCCAACAATAGTTTTTTTCTAATCCATCAAATCAAATGGCACAACATTGTTCTTATCAGTATCAAATCTATATTTTGAATTCCAAGGAATATGGTGAGTAGTACATCATTTCTTTACCTTCTTCACCGGCTTGTAAAGTACTGCTGTCACGTATTTTGAGCGAAAGCGATAAGAGGAACTAAGTGCCACCAAAGACTGACCAGTATGCCCTTTCTGAATGTATAGATGATTCAACCCTGCAGCTAAAGGCTTCTCTAGAGTCTCGGGACTATCCCTGGAGGATGATGATGGCTGATCTAGAGGTGATTGTTGCAGTAGTGGAGGCAATTCAGGCAATTTTTGATTGAAATCTTCTAAAGTGAAGGGTACGTTGTTATAGCTTGAAAGAGGGGAAGAAGGAGATTCAGGCTCGGAAATGTTGTTAAGGACTTCTGGAGCATAATCCTGCAAAAGATATTGGCCAAATTTTATACCGACTGATGTAATCAAGTGATCAATCAATCAATACAAGAAGATTCTAAATTAATGAAAATGGTCAAAAAGCTAAAACTTTATTCTTTATCCTACAAACATTTTTCCCACTATAATCATCGATGCCAAAATATCAAAGTTTGGTTAATTTTTATTTACTTATTGTCTCTTGGCAACCCAGTACAGCTTTCTTTAGTTAATATCAAAGACTGTAAGTACAATAAAGAGATTAACGTCCAAAGTACAATAATACCCCTAACTTAGGGGTTTCAATTGCTATTAGTAGAATGCTTGTTGTTTGCCCTTCCTATTACCTAATATATGTCTTGTGATTATGGAAGATGCTTATGAACAAGACCGGAACTCTGGAAACGATGTCATACTAGGTTTAGACAAGAAAGAGATGCAAATCCAAAAAATATTAATTATACTCTTCAGAAAAAACCAAATAAAAAGCTGTTGGCCAAAAAGTTTTCCTAGTGTCCTATAGAAAGATTTTCTTTATTTGTTGTTCAGTTTTGCTAAGCAGAAATGGCATGGGTTCATAAAATGTATCTATATTACACAAACTCTTATAATAAATATAAATGTATAAACTATTCGTGTAAGACACTTGACATTTGGATAAGGGTATAAGGTGTGTGACTCGGATAAGGGTATAAGATGTGTATGACATTATTATTTGGACATTCACTTATAAAGCATATTTAGTAATTCAAATTTACTATAAAACTATGCATAAACTCTTATATAATATATAAGATGCTCAATAAAATCTTTAGAACACCATTTATCCTGGAAAAAAAAATGCATAATAAGGAATTTTTGAATATTTTGCCATGCCCAGATGTCTTTGATATAAGAATTAGATAAATCCAACAATCAGACACATACACCCAGGTCCGATTTAAGAGTCTTAATTTGCCTCGACAAAAATGGATTGGATTGGACCTAAAAAGCCATTCAGATTCATTATCGGTTAGGTATTAGTGGGATCATAAAGATAAAAAAGTTAACTAAGTATCAAATCAACCAAATTGAACACGTAAGATGAGTGTGGGTGCACAGGTCTAAGTCCTAGATAACAAGGTGATGTTCGCTAACCACCTAACCATCAACAGATCTGCTTCTATAGAATGCTGTCTTTTTATGATCTGCATATATTCACGTACTTGACAAAATGTATGCAGACTTGTTTCCATATTTGATTAGTTTCAAATTAAACAGTTCTTACTAATGAAAATAGAATGCAAACATTGCTCAAAGACACATTGCAGTGAGAAGTCCCACAATGAAACAGGAAAGGTCAAACTTTGCACCATCACCACGTTTTGTTGGCCATGGTCCCACAATGTTCTTATTAATTGAATTCCAATTTTCAAACCCTCAACCTCAATCGAGCCTTAGAACCAATCCCATAATGTTTCCATATTGGCAATAATATGGTGCTAGTGTAGTAATAATGCTTTGCGATACGAAGATAACACAAAGCAATAAAGGAAGTTATAAAGGAAAGTTATGGGAGATAAATAATTCTATAAATTAGTGTTACATCACAACTAACTGATTTTTCTGATTGTCATCCATTTGCAGAAGCAAGTATAGATTTATGAATGATTATGGATATAGAGCAAAACAAAAGATTGAAAATATTTTAGACCTTACCAGCTGATAATAAAAAGTAGATGCAATGCAAAGAATAGCAGTCATCATAAAACTTTATTGGCAGTTATGTCGTGCTAAATTAGTCTTATCAGCTAATGTGCTGAAAATTTATAATCAACCTTCAATCATTATTGTTTGGTAGAACAAATGAGATCCAGATATTTTTTTTGGGTAATTAATGAGATCCAGATATTGTTGAAACAATTTTATACCAGCAGGGCACAGATATGAAATACTGAAGCCAGCAGGTTAGTGAAGTTAAATGTCATTATATAAAAATGAGAAAATTAGGCTTTAGTCACTGCTCATGTTCGAAAGATAACGTATGCAAATCCTATGCCGCTTGCCTTTATGCTACTTTTATCTCTGACTAAGATATCAGATGTCTCTAAAGCATATTTAATTTGGATACTCAAAAAATGAAAAGGAACCCGAGCATAAGTAGTTTTGCATCAATAGAAAGAAGTGGGGCAGAATGTTCCACAAATTTGAGGCCAAGTCAATGATGATACTAAAACTTCTATGTCACATACTCTGCCACTATATTTAGTAAAACATTATAACATATTGGGTCTGCTTGAGATTGTTCCAACAGTGTTTTGATTTTTTTGCAAAGAGAATTTGAAAAGGATGCATAACACACATGTGGCGCAATGAATAGGAAACTATTTTGTGCTGAAAATGGTCCCATTTCCTGCAAACTAATAAAATAGTGCTCCAAATTTTCGATAACAAGATACCATCAGAAAATCAAAAGCATTTCAATTTTTAAACGTTTGATTTTTGAGGTTTAAAGAACTAGAATTGAAAGGTGATAAAGAATTTTTGAGAATGATGCAAACTTGTACAAAAATAAGACCGAGTTACCTGCAAATCCAACACATTAAAAATATTCCCAAAATTATCATGCTCGTGAGGCAAGTCTGGGGAATATCTCCATTGTCCATCAACAATAAACAGGTAATGATAAACACCTGATGGGAGCACTTTCATAATTGTGAAGTCTTTGCCTGATTTTTGTAGGAACGCTCTGTTAAAAAGAGGCTAAAAGTTAAAGACTGGGAAATTGTCTTGGAAAAACATAAAATTCAGACAATGTGAAAGAAGATACTTAAAAACAGATTGCATACCTCGTCTTCCATTGATCCCACGACCCCTCAACAGCTACTTGCTTGCCATCATGACTCCACGTGATCGTAGTTGGCAACCCGGAAAGCATATCTTCTTTTTGTGCTGCATTTTGGATCGATCGATTACTCTGGATTTGCATAATCTCATCAGACCCTTGTAAAGGAACAACGGGGACCTGAACATAGACATGGAGTTTCATAAAAAGCAGTGCTAGTGCCAAAAAAATCAGCCTTTTATATCCAGACTCAGCAATTCTGATTTCAAATTCTACAGAAATTGAAGGTTTATCAAACCGAACACAGTTGCTGATTGACAAGCAAAATCAAACCTTCTGTTGAGCCTAAAGCTCCAATTTCTGTGAAGCCACGGAATGGCCTAATCACAAACTGATGCTCTCTTTTCCCGTACTTATAATGATCCAAGTAGACTATTGGCCCAATAACTTAAATAAAGAGTCTAACAACGCGATCCAAAATGCTTAACTTCAGTTATTAGAAGTAACCCACAAGTTTCTTTGTATATCAAATTTAATTTCTATCTCCCACCGACGTGGAATGGGGTATCACAGCATCCCCCACTCAAATACACGACGCCTTCGTTGCATGGCCCAAGTTATTCTCTTAATTGGAATATAGATAGCAGTCCATTAGTAAACAGTAGACATAGAGCAGCCTATAAGGGTGGGTAAGGTATATAACCTTAGAGCCTCTACCCCTCTCCGAAACCTCTACTCCTCTATTTACACCGTCGCGAAGTCTTACATACGAACTAGAGTTAGTTTTGATACTATTTATAACGACCCAAGTAGACCACTAGTCCAATAACTTGAATAAAGATCCTAACAACACGGTCCAAAATGAATAAGCTCAGTTATTTATAGTAGCCTACATGCTTCCTTATATATCAAATTTAATTTATATCTCCAACCAATACTGGATAGGATATCGCACTTCTACAGCACCCTATAAACCAAAAACAAGACAAATCCTTAATGTTGGAGTATGTTCTATTCATTTTCAACTAATCAGTCATATGCCCAAATCCATCAGATCCGGCAAATAACCACCACTTTATTATTTCTTGAAAGAACATGGGTAAAGAGATGATCTATAAAATTTTATAAAGGCTTTTGGATTTTCTATCAAACAAATAGCGAGTGTGGCAAAACACCTCCCATAAACCACCCAAATGAATTCCCAATAAATTATCAGGACTCCCCAAACTTTTCACAAGCCTTCAACTTGAAAACATCCCCCTCAGAAAGTATTGCAACCACATCACATGAACTTTTTTTTTTTTTCTTCTATTAAGTGTTCAGACCAAGTTTACGCGAAAACTCGACAAATCCCATAGCCCTAAAATTAACGATGGGGCAAACCTTGGCCCTGAAGACTCGAGCTAGTGACCATCACATGAATTCATGTGCACATAAAAATATGAATCTTTTAGGGTCCAAACATTATTTTCTCTCTACAACCTCCAAAGCCGTTATACCCACATCATAAATCTAGAGAATGCTTATTTTAAAGTGATATATACATAAATACATACATATATGTTGGTTTATACTCATGAACCTGACCTGTGGAGTGAAGATCAAAGGAGAGGGGTAAACCCTAGGGCTATGAGGAGGGGACTGAACTGTAGACTCTGGAAAAGGACCTTGAGCCCCAACCTGTGCATATTCCATGTACTCTTCTTCTTCATCATCTTCTTCTTTTTCTTCACTCTCTTCAGTGTTCTTGGTTCCAGAAGGGTCAGTCTCATCTTTCCTGCCACTAATATTACCCATTACTGCAAAATATATGTAACCCAGTCATAATCCAATCTCAAAACATAATTATTTGAATATATATATATATATATATATATATATATATATGATACAAACAAACCAGTGAACAAAAGGAAAAAGACAAAGACAGTAGTGTAAAACCTGGGCTAGTAAGATCCTCATGGCTCTATAAATAAATAGCAGAGAGCCAAGAAAGAGAGACCACCCACCCAGAATTAACTGAAGGGCAGGTAACATGATTTTTGCAGCTTTGCGTTGATTGATGGAAAGCTTTATTTGTCTTCTCTTTCTCTCTTTCTCTATTTCTCTCTCTACATTAATAAAGAAGCAATCATTAATAAAGAGCAATTGATGAGTAATGGAAAGTGATTCTATCCTCCAATGAGTTTGGAAGATCCCACTGGGTGGGCTAATGATATGTTGTTTTAAAGGGGAATATGTTGCTTTGCCATCATTAAGCACACTTTTAGGATATTTTAAAGCGTTTTAATATAATTTTATCATAAAATTAATTTTAAATAATAAATAATTTTATTAATTATGAAGAACATATTAAAATATAATTTTATTAATTTCACTCTTAATTTCACTTATAAATAATATGAATAATTATAATTATTTTTCTAAAATTTAAATTTATTATTAAAACCTATTTTGTAATTTTTAAAATTATATTATTTTTTATTTTAATTTAATTGTTAGTATCAAATGCTCTTTAGTTACGGTTAATTAACTGTTAAATAAAAATATAAAATTTATTAATATTTTTTTAATCTCCAAATTACCCCTCTCCAAAGAAAAAAAAGAAGAAAGAAAACAGAAGAGGCCGCCGCACAGCCCCGACCACCCGACGCCCCATCCCTAGGCCGCCGGCCACCCTCGGCGCTGCCGTCCTCGCCATCCAGCGTCGCCGGCGACCCGTCGCCATCCTCGCCGACCGCCGGCCATCCCCCTCCCTCTTTCTTTCTCCCACGGTTTGCATCTCTCTCTCTCTCTCTCTCGGTCGTGGTAACACCACCACCTGAACTACCCACCACCACCAGGACCACTACTCACCACCAAGCCGAACCACCAAACCACCAAGCCACCCACTGTTTGGGAATGCTCTGTGTGTTTGGGAAACCCAAATTGCTGTGTGTTTGGGAGTTACTCTGTGTGTTTGGGAATTCCTGTAATTTTTGCTGTGTGTTTGAGATGTATATATATATATATCTATATATGCGCAGCATCCCCCATGGAAGTTATTGGAGTTATTGGGGTATTGGGAGTTATTGGGGTATTGGGGCAGAAGAAGGGTAGTTGGTTGCGCCGCAATCCGGAGGGGAAAGGTGGAGGAGCCGGAACCGGCGGTGATTGTTGCGCCGCCGTTGGAGCAGGCGTCGGGTCGGCGGTGCCGGCGTCGGATCACCGGAGCAGGTGGCGGCGGCGACGGTGGAAGCGCGGTGGTGGATGGGTGGCTCGAACCAGATGGGTGTTTGGTATTTTGGTAGGGGCTTTGAGGGTTTGAGATTGAATAAAGAAGATTGAGTCGGGTTGAGTGAGTGGGGGCGAGTTGAGTGAGTCAAAAGACGAGTTGAGCGAGTCAAGTTTAGGATTAAATTAGTAAATTTGTTATTGCCGTGCGATAGGAGAATAATACTTACAATATCAAAAGATCACAGAAAATTTTTTTATAATAAGTTTAAATCTTCTAAAAGATAAGTGTAATTATTTTTAAATAATATATAAATCAAGTATCAACTATGTAAACTGAAATTAAAATGTACAAAACTAATTATATTTTTTGGCCATGTACATATGTATATTAGTATTTGTGTCCATGCGATACGTGTTTAATATTAATTATTATATAAAAATATTAAAAAAAGAATTCATATAATAAAAATAATTATATAAAAAATTATAAAAATAAATTATATTAACTACGAATTAAGAAAGTTCAAGAATAATGAGACTTTAAAAAATTAAAAAAATAATAAAGAGAAAAAAAATTGGTAGTTATATAATTTTTTTCATACATTTCTCAATTTTAAAATTTAAACCATTATAAAATAGTTTTAAAATAAAAAATATGATCAGTTTCAAAAAATTAAAATAAGGTGTTTTCTTTTAATAATAGTATAACTATATATTTTAAACATATTTTTTATACTTTGACTCTTGCTAATTTCTTTAGGAGAGAGAAAAAAAATTGAATTTAAAATAAATAGAGAAAAGCAATATTTAAAATGAAAAGAGAAAATAATTAATTAGTCATACATGAGAGAGAGAGAGAGAAAAAGAAAAAACAGTAAAATGGAGATAAAGTAAAAAAAAAAAGTTTAGCCAATAGATTAATTAAATTTTAGCCCATAAATATATTACATAGATAAATTAATATCACATCATGAATGCTATATTTTTAATATAAATTAGTGTAATTAAAATTATAAATTTATAAATTAAAATTATAATTATAATTATAATTATAAGTAAAAATTATAAATACTTATTACAAATATAAACTTATAATTTATTTTTTAACAATATATAAAAATCTCATAAAATACTTTAAGAATTTGAAGAGTGACAATATGTCAAAGCTTCCCACTGAATTACGAAGGAAACTGACTATTTCAACATACAAAGATGATGTTTGACATTATTGAAATTAGTTATTTTTATATTATAATTTATAATAAAAATTATAAGTGTTTAATAAAAATATTAGTTTATAATTAAAATAAAAAAAAATAGTAATAATTTATAATAGAAGTTGTGAGTATTTAAAAAAATTATAACTTATTACTAAAATTAATAGTAAAAATTGTGATTGTATCTTGAAACTAACTATTTCAAAATACAAATAGGGTGTTTTGTATTACTGAAATTAGTAACTTTTATATTATAATTTGTAGTAAAAATTTTCAGTATTTAATAAATGTGTTAACTTTTAGCTGAAATAAAAAAAATAGTTATAATTTTATAACAGAAGTTATGAGTGTTTGAAGAAGATTGTAATTTATTAATAAAATTAATACTATGAAGCTAAAAATTAAAAGCAAAAGTTTTTTCATAGAAACTTTTCACAAAAGTTTTACTTTTATAAATTACTTATAGATAGGTTTCATTTCAAATTTTGTTTTCAACGCAATTCTATTCTCAAATAAGATTCACACTCTACTCCTGTTTCTCAATTGCTTCTCATTATGCGACAACAAAATGGTAATATTCCCATTTCAACTTGTTTATCATAAAGATTCCACACTGGGCGACGTCAGCCGTCACCGCCGCCGTCCCAGTGCGCCACCACCTCCGGTGACCCCACCGCCATCTCACATGCGACGTTCTCTGTCCCTCTCTCCGTCTCTCTCTCTCGTTTCCACCAAAGGTTCGCATAACAGCAACTAGATCTGAGAGTCCCAATGCGCCACCACCTCCGGCGACCCCACCAGCGCTGTCACTGACCACCGCCGTCTCACATTCTGCGCTCTCCGTCTCTCTTTCTTGTTTTCACCAGAGGTTCGCTCAACGACAACTAGATCTGAGACAAACATAAGTTCAAGATGAGAATATTTATACTACGAACAAGATAAGAATATTCACTACTGATTTAGAAAATTGGTGTTGACGCAACCAGATCTGGTTCAAAATAAGAATATTCACACTGCGAACAACGAGTGTCGACGACGGTGAGCAGCCATGGCATCCAGATCTAGTTCAAGCTAGTGGCGACACGCGACAACAACGAGTGGCGACGGCGGTGAGCAGCAACGACGAGAGTGGCAATGGTGAGGCGACCACAGCGACGGCAGTAGCTGTGTCTCCGGCGAGTCGACATTGGATCTGACTACTAGAAGGAGAGAGACAGTGTGTGTAAAAGGAGTTGAGCATAGAGTGAGATAGAGCTTGACGTAAGGACATATTTGTCCATGTTATCACTAAAATGTTAAAAATAAAATTTTGTGAAATATTAAAAAGTAATTGAGACTTAATGGAATACAAGTTTTTAAAATAGAACTTCTAATTAATTATTTCTTTTTTCAACACCCCTAAAATATTCAATTGTGGATGTGAATTACGCCAAAAAAAATGTGCAAGTAAAATTTGTGTTTGTTAATTTTAAATAAAAAATTATAAATAAATTTTATAAGCACATTTATTTGAATTATTTTAACTTTTCGTTGAATTATAAGGAATTTTGTTTTTTTCTAAGAAAAAGTAGCCAATCACCCTCTTAAAAGTTTTAAAAATAATGGGTAAATGATGACGTGGAATTTTTTTGTGAAGTAAAAAGTAAATATTTTTTAAAATGTTTTAAACACAAGAATTAATGGAGATTATTTTGTATGGTATTTTTGTAATTAATTTCTGTATACATGATGTTATTAAAATATTTTGCGTAGGAAAAATTATTATTACCAGTGTATCGACACATAAAGTTGAGTGATTAATTTTAAACTTATGGTTAATTACTTGGCCATTCCTCAATTATTAATCAGTATTATTTAACCCATTGCAATTATAAAATTGAATATATTTCAACCTCTCCATCGTAAAATTTAATTATTTAAATCCTTCGAGAAAAGCTTGTCGTACTATTTTTATGACTAAAAGGATCCAATTATGTTGTTTTATGACTAAGAGGGTCCAGAGATATAAATAGAGGCCATGTTTGTTCTTCTGATGTATTGGATTAGGAAATTAAGTTAGTTTACTAAAACGGTTTTTTGTTTTTTTAGTATTATAAGTTCTACGTTTATATTGCGAGACTCTTATTCTATTTTATAACTTTATAACTTTTATTTTATTTTTTAATCTTACTTTTATCAAACATTAATCAAAATTTTCACTTTATGCAAAATTTTATTCATAATTCATTGGTATACAAAAAATATGTAGGACTTTTAGTATTACTAATTCATTGTATATTTTATCCTATCTGTTAGAATATTAGATTTAGATTGATTAGAATATTAGATTGATTAGATTGATTTTATTCTATTATATCTTCTCATTGTTTATCCATATTTGCCTATAAATAGGCCATATATTGTACAATTTCAATAGACAGAAAATATAGAGTTATTTTCTCTTCTCAATTTCTTCAATACTTATAACTTTTAACTATTTTTTTTTTCAATTACAAGTTATAATTTTTACTAAACACTCAAACTTCTACTACAATCTAAAATTAACTTATAGTAGAAGTTATGAGTACTTAGTAAATATTGTAATTTGTAGCTAAAATAAAAAAATTTATAAATTGTAGCAAAAATTATGAATATTTAGAAATACTTATAACGTATAGTTAAAATTAATAGTAGAAAGTTAAAATTTCAAAACAATAACAATCTCAAACACTCCCAAAACTTTACTCAAGATCAAAATAAGTAGAAAATATAGTTTATTTTGACTTATTTTATATTTTTGAACATTTTTTTTGTTGATTACTATTTCCAGTTCTCAATAAGAGTAACTGAAAAAATAAGTATAACAACTAACATATAAAAACAAGTTATTAAAAAAAATAAACAACAAAAAATAACTAAATAATAATTTGTAAGGGGATAGAATCCCACATTGTCCGGTTAGGGGCTCTCAACTCACCTTATAAGGTGTGTTACATCCTCAACCCACCAAGAGGCCTTTTCCTAAGAGGAAGAACAAAATTGTGTGTGCCCAAGTGATAAAAATCGAACAATAATTTGGTGCGAAATTCAGTAGATGAGTGGTCCTTCATAACATTTGAATATAAGTTGTTGAACATCATCCCATTTTAAACTATTTCTCAAAGGGTGGAGGGAGATTTTAAATGCATACATGTAAAAGGGTGTGGGAAATTTTTTAGGTATTTTTGAAATATCATGCGTTATTTATGTGGTAGTTTTGATAAATAAAAATATTTAATGCACATTAAATATGTCACAATTTGAATTGATGGGCCAATATTATTTCACCTGAAATATTTTTTATTACGTAACTGAGTAAAATTACTACGTAAGTAATATTACATGGTATTTTATGACTCTTTAATAATTACTCATGTTGCGTATATTTAATTTTTTTAAGTACAAATAATATTTATGCATTGTGTATATGCATTTTGATGCATATGATTGGTGTAGTTGGCACTTGTGTGTGTATATTTAAGGCCTGATTGGTCACTCAAAAATTTTTCAAAACTTTTTTGCTAAAAAATCTAGCATAACTTGGAACATTTCGTTTATGAGTAGAAAAGCCATTTTTAAGTAGTATTCGATTGATTACATTGTCTAACAAAAAAATAAAAAATTAAAAAATTAAATTAAAATACTAAATTTTAGGATACTTTATTTAAGTTCATATCTCTATTATATCAGACAATATACACATGCTCAACAATTTATTTATTATTAATGTTAACTATATATAATCGTTATAATTAATTATATAAAAAAATAATATTATTTAATTTAAAAAAAAATAAAATTAGTTTTTTATACAATCAACTATTTAAAAAAATTTATTTTAAAATTTAATTTATCAAATAACTTAGTTAAATTCAATTTTTTTTATTTGACTAAAATGTTAGAAAGTAAAAAAATAACTTTAAAATTAATTGCCAATCAAATTCTAAGAAGCTTCCCAGTATCTGTCATTTGGTTTTCGAAGTGGCGTGTTGGGCAAAATTACTTGCGGTAATTTTTAATTTTTGTATTATTAATTTTAATAATAAATTATAATTTTTTTAAAAATATTTATAACTTCTGGTATAAGTTATAATTAAATTTTTTTATAAATAATTAATTTAATCTATAAGTTAATATATTTTCTAATACAAACAATTAATTTCTACCACAAACTGCATTATTTGACAAAGTTAACTCATAGTCATTTTTAATTTCTTGCTACTAAATTCAAAAGTTTAAGGTTCGAGTATGAGTAATTTCTCTTCTTATCATAGTTTGTTGGTAGAGGAAATGCACTATAAAATTGGTAAAATTGATCTGACTAAAAAATAATTGAAATACTCCCAACTTGAAAAAAAATAAAAATAAAAAGGGAAAGTGGATTTAAAAGGAGAGGAAGGGGGGTTTTCTTGTTTAATGAAGCATAGAATCTTAGAAATAGGAGAAAATGTGGTAGTTAGATGTTAGCATCAAATGGGACAAAATGTGACGGAGGGAGAAAAATATGCCGGAGTCAAATTCTTTGGAAAATTATCAGATACGCATTGCTTATGTGAATTTTTTTAAAAAATAAAAATATTTAATACACACAAAATAGAATAACTATTCTATACTTTTAAAGTACTATATGATATTGTTTATGTATGTATTTTTATTCAATCATATGTAATGAAATATTTTTTGTGCGAAATAATATTGATCTAACTTTGTTAGATAAGTGGGAGACAAAAGTGACCCGTTAAGTGCATTGCACATTTTTATTTATCATGAATATTATGTAAGTTATGGCATATGATACTCTAAAAAGTACTTAATAGTTTTTGTACAAAGTAGATTATTTTTATTTTTTATCTATTCAATAAAAGTAGGTCAATATTATTTTAATTAATATATTTTTTAGTAACTATATTATTAAATAAAAATACTACATAAATAATGACATATGATGGTATTCTAAAACTACTAAATAATTAGTCAGTTTCTTTAGTCCCCACCACCAATGGCAATATTGGGATTAAATGTAACAATGATGGACCGATTGTTGTGACATAAATGGGCCTCCATTTGACCGGAGCACCATAGATAACTACGTGATTTTTTATATTTTATTTTAAATGGTGTATATTAAACGAGATTAATATTGAGATGTGATTGTTTTAAAATTTTTAAATAAGATTGGAGCATTAGATTACGTAATGAATTGAACCATAGCTTGTTTGATTTATATATATATGTGAGATTTTACATATTAAATTTATTACTTTGTAATTTTATTCTTGTATTAAATAAATAACAAAATAATATTTTTTTCTCAAGTAAATAAATAAATTAGTTTTGGATTGATAAGTGATGGGATTGAACGGAGGGAGATGGCACGTTTGTTGTTGGGATCTTACGAGTATAAATTTTCTATGCAGTAGAAATAAGAGTGTAGGTTACGATTCACACAAGTCAAATAAAGAATAAAATTACTCACAAGAATACGAGAATTTACGTGATTTGACTGACTATCTATCTCTACGAAAAAGAAAAAATATACACATGAAAAAAAAAAAAAATACAAGTTTTACTCTTTACTTACACAATGTCTATTTCTACAAATTGAGCCTCTCTCCCCCCTATATATATATATATATATATATATATATATATATATATCCTTAGCGTCTAATCTGAGCCTCTCTGAGTATATAGACGACCTCCTTAAGTTTTATGAAACAAAAAACCCTTATATATGCAGTCTTTAAATTTAAAACAAACTCTAGCACCGTAAACTGTTCTGTAGTGGGCCACTCAAGCAGATCTCTGACCGCTCGAGTGGTTACTAACCTGAGACCTTCCTGTATATAAGTTCACTCGAGCGAACTCCTGCTCGCTCGAGTGGTCACAGATCCGAGAGCTTCCTTCGAAAAACTGAATCAACTCTATTTGATTTTCTTACCAATCTTGGATTTTAAAATTCGAAACACCAAAATCAACAATCTCTATCTTAGCTAAAATTTCTAAACTATCACCATTTTGAAGATCTGTCGATTGCCTCGTTCTGCACCCCATTCACGGGTATGGGTGCTCCACCTTCTCTATTCATCAATCTGAATAAACTTGGACCAAATTCAAGTCACACCTGAACTTGACCCTATTGTAATCAACCAGCCTCTCGTTCTTGGACATTCTTCCAAACTCTCAGGTTTTAGCTTTCTGTGGTAACTTCACTTTTCTGACACTCCTACTTGCTTCTGATCTCTGCCTAATTTGTCCGTAGCTTTCTTGTGACCTGAAGGTTTTTCACTACACTGATCCTGCTGCTGTTAATTTGAACCATTATCACCTGACTTTCTGGGTGAATTTTTTCTCATAAAACTCTACCTTGATTGCTCCACTCTTCTTCTGAATTTCTGACATACTCTGCTTATCAACCTGACTAAGCTCCAAATGTCTGTGTCTAGTGACGTCCCTGCTGAATTCTGCCTGTGTGGTAGCGATAATTCCACCTACCACCGTGTCCCGTACCAATCTGTAGAGATCATTCACTTTTTGTCCTTTCATGATTATTATAGCCTCTTTTCTAATTTTCATTGCTACACCTTTTACTGTGAGCCCATAACCTAAAAATCCAATATCCCAAACAAACCAAGTTTTTCTTTAACCCCAGAACATACCTTACATTCTCCAAAATCCTTACAATCCCGTCAAACATCTTGATTTTGACTGTACCTATTCCAATTGACTAACATATTGAGTCATTCCCTATTAGAACAGTACCTCTGTTGCAAGACTTATACGAGTCAAACCATTCTCTAATTGGACATATATGGTATGAGCATCCCGAATATAATATTCATGACTTGACATAAAATTAAAATCTGAAAAAATTAAAAGTGCATCTCCGTTTACCTCACTATCTGATGATTCTTCGGCAAAACTAACGGATTCTGCAGATGCTTTTTCATTCTTCTTTTTTTTCAGATGTTGCTTCAATTCTTAGCATTGGTTCTTAAAGTGACAAGTTTTGTAGCAATAGAAGCATTTTATGTTCTTCTTTGCACGTGACTTGGACTGAGATCTCCCTTTATTGAAACCCTCCTCAATGGATTTACCCATTCATCTACTTGACTCAAACTTAGCCAACATCGTCTATCTACATCTAATTCACCATCCATCTTCATCTTCTCATGTGATAAAAAAGCACCGATAATCTCTTCGTGTTCTAAGGTGTCCTTCCAGTACATTAGAATTATCACCATATGATCATAGAATGTTAGAAGTGATGCCAATAAGAATATCACCTTATCATCATTATCAACCTTTACTCCAAACCCAGATAACTATGTGATTAGCATATTAAATACGTTGAGATGTTCCAAAAGGTTTATATCATCCCTCATCTGCTGTCCATACAGTTGCTTTTTCACGTACAATTTATTGGCCAAATTTCTCTCCATGTAGAGACATTCTAATTTCTGCCTATTCTCATGTTCCATCTCCACATCAATCACGTTGTGAATAACACCATCTCACAGATTCAGCCGAATCGAACTCGCGACCTTAGCGTCAAGTTCCTCCCAATTATCGTAGGTCATCTTCTCTGACTTCTTTACCTTGCCGAGTAATGCCTTGGAGACACCTTGTTGGATCAACAAATCCTTCATACGCCTCTGCCACAGTGAGAAATTATTCTTGCCGGTAAACTTCTCGATTTCATACCTAATGTTCGTCATCTCTCCTGCAATCTTGTGGCCAAGCCTTTAACATTGCTCTGATACCAGTTGTTGAGATTTAACGGGCACAAATTTCATAAGCAGTGAAAACAAAAGCATAGGCTATGATCCACACAAATCAAATAAAGAACAAGAACACCCACAAAAACATGAGAATTTACGTGGTTCGGCCGACTACTTACCTCTACAGGAAAGAAGAAATAATCCACTATATGTCAATATAAAATACAAGTTTCACTCTTTCACTCACACATTGTTTATGGCCTCAAATTGAACCCCCCTCTCTCCCTAGTCTTTAATCTGAGCCTCTTTGAGTATATAGACGACCTCCTTATAAAACATAAAACCGTTATATATACAGTCCCTAGTTTTAAAACAAACCCTAGCACCGCAAATGTTCTGTAGTGGGCCGCTCAAGTGGACCCCTGACTGCTCGAGTGATCACTAACCCGAGATCTTTCTGTGTACAAGTCCGCTCAAGTAGACTCCTACTCGCTTGAGCAGTCACAGACCTGAGAGCTTCCTTCGAAAAACTAAATTCATTCTATCCGGTTGTCCTACCGATCTTCAATTCCAAAATTTGAGACGCAAAAATCAACATTTGTTTGGGGAGATGAGGTGAGAAAATTGGAGTGGGTTTTGCGGCGACTAAAATGAAAAGGTAGTTTGACACTTGTTAGAAATAATAAGAGCTTATTTGATTGAAGAATTATTTTTATAGAATAATTAATATATTTAGATTATTAGTGTATGAAGTATTATTGATTGAATTATTAGTATAGAGTTTTTTGCACCAAAAATTATTTAGTTGAGAATAGAATAATCTAAGTATAAATTATACATTATTTGGCTTGACATTATTTTAGTGACCAGATTAAATTTTTTTCATATACAAAAATGGTCAAAATAGTCATGTGACTAACTAACTCACGCCTCTCATGGAATTAGAATAATCCTTCACACGGAGTGTTAAGTTAATTGAGGAGGGTTTTTTAAGCCCCCTTCAAATGATTGAGAGACAATGCTACATATGGAATTATAATTAAAATAGTCCAATTCCAAGCTGCAAACCCGTAAACAGACATGCTCTAAGGTTATGTTTGGCGTGGAGGGCGACAAAGTTGGATTGGATTATTAATCTGGAGTATGTTACAATACCATGCTTGTATTGTATAAAAATTCTTCCGGATGATTTATCCAAACGGATATGATATCCTCCAAATATGGGATAACTAAGTAAGGGCGGTGTGAGATTAGGAATCATGAGATTAGGATAAAATGAAAAATGACTAATTTACCCTCACTTGAATAGTTAATATAATGTTTCCAAAATCTGAATGTTTCAACCTGTTTGGATTTTTGATTTCTCTTAAAAGATTTTGCATTTTCAAATCTTGCAACATTTGTTGTGTTGAATAAGGGTTGGAGTCTTAGATAATTATTTCGATAATCTTATTTTCTTCCATTTTCTTACCTTTCATTCCTTGCTTGGAAAAATTGATGATTCGGCCTTCGTTTCTCATTTTGTGTTCTCTCTACCTGCACATTCTAAGGGAGATTCATTTATTTGTAAAATTTGAACCGAGTTCCAATTTATTTATTTATTTTTGCGAAGATCTTGCACATTCTTCTTCTGGGTCTTGCGCCATTGTTGTTCTTGTGCAATAAATTTGATAATTCGTATAATCAAACAAGCAAAGGATTTAATTAAGGATATAAAATAAGCATTTATCATATGAAATAAACAAACACA
The DNA here is from genome assembly GCA_034768845.1 of Heliamphora exappendiculata. NCBI lineage: Eukaryota > Viridiplantae > Streptophyta > Magnoliopsida > Ericales > Sarraceniaceae > Heliamphora > Heliamphora exappendiculata. Next base: position 3,528 of record JAOTRH010022658.1, on the reverse strand, counting down.
ACACTGTGCGAAAGTAAAAATTATTAATTCAAAGAATTTGATATCCTAAAACAATTAGTCCTAAAAATATGAATCCGAACTAATTCAGTCCAGAACTCCAAATATCGCCTAAGAGTAATAATGTCTTTTAACTCGCAATTCATTGTACTAAATTGGGAATACTTGTCTCATGTGGGTATTAGTATTCTGTCAAATTGATAGAATTAATAGTCCAGGTGGCCATCATACATGGCGTAATAGTATACTTCAAAATATGTAAACTCCAGTTACTAGTAGTAATAGCATTCCATATGAAGACCTGGGATAGAATATCAAAAACAAATATAGCAAATATAGGGCATAAATTTTTCTCTTGGATGAAGATGTGTCTGATCGGAAACATAACCCCATTAAGGTGAACATGATGTAGGGGGTGTTTGGGAATTGTTAGTAGCTTTTAATTTTTTATTATTAATTTTAACTATAAATTATAATGTTTTTTTTTAAATACTTACAATTTCTGCTACAACTTATAACTACTTTTTTTTTTCTATTTCGGTTATAAGTTATAATTTTTACCAAATATTCACAACTTTTGTTACAAACTACAATCTATAAACAACTAGCAATAGTTTTGCCAAACACTACCATATTAATTTTGAGAAATTTTTTTGAGAGTTTCTAGTACTCTAATTCTAATGTTGTTGATCAAAATTGACTCTAATATCATGTGTACAGATCTTTTATGTGGAATATTGGTCCAATATTTTAAATAGAGATGTATTTAATCCAAATTTATTAATAGGAATGCAAGTATATATATATATATATATATATAATTTATAACTATATAGATAACTCATTTCTCACAAATATTAGATGAAATATCAAATAAAGAAAATGAACAAAACAGGCATATAATAGAATACCACTGGCGGGCACATGAATAGTGGTGTGTAGGAACTAAGACCCTGTTTGCTTGCAGTATTATTTTTATAGAATAATTTAATAAATAGTATAATGGAATACATAATACCAGGATAATTAAGGATAGGATAAACAATACCAAATTTAAATCTTGTCCTCTGTTTGGTTAGCAAGTTAATCTTATTCCATATTTACTTTCATAAAGTGTTATGGGTTTAAACTATTTCTATCACATTAATGTCCTTGAATGAACTTGTAAAATGACAACACAATAGCAATTAGCAAGCAAAAATTAAAATTAACAGTGACAAAGTAATGAATATGAGAGGCTGATAAGGACGAAGATAACGGAGCTTTCACGTGTTTCTATTGCTAAATACCTGCAAAATAAGTTCTGTAACCGGCGAGAGGTCTTTCAATGCTTAAGTTAGTTGGATTTTGAAAAAGAAAATAAATTATTTAAATAGAAATTAATCTATATTTTTGCTAGAGACAAGAGCACATATATATAAAGAAAGCGATAGTTGACTCTCTTGTTTTGTCCATCACCCCTAACTCATGATGACTAAATAGAGTGTAAAAATAGGTGTCGTGTGCTGTCTTGTCACCCACTTAGCTTATAATGGCTAGTTGGGATGTTTGGTTAGGCCTAGTAGCTTTGTTGATTTTTTACCCTTACAAACACTATTTTCACAACTTTTCCTTTTTAACTTAATGTTCATGCATGCAGCCAACTAGCACAAGACAAAAAAAAAAAAAAAAGTCTATGTATTCAAAAAAAATGTCTAGAATTTTACTTCAAAAGTAATTTGTAGGATATAAATGCATATTTAATAGGAAGTAGGACACACTCCAAGTAAATCTTAACAACTCATTTTAAATTCTGAATAATTTTTTAGGTATTTTTTTTAGGTGCATAGTATTACTGAAAAAACAAACCTAAAAATATAACAGTTCAGAAAAGCTCTTTTCACAAAATCAATCCAATAGAAGACAAACATGAGACAAATGATAATGCAGGTATTTGGCATTGCTAAAATAATAGCTTATAGATTCTAACTTATCGCAGAAATTATAAGTATTTAGTAAATATATTAACTTGTAACTAAATTTTTTTTAAAAAAAAGTAGTTATACCTTGTAGTAGAGATTGTGAGCGCATAAAAAAAATTATAATTTATTATTAAAATTAATTTATAACAAAAAATTAAAAACTAATCTGGTAAAATCGGCCAAACACCCCCAATATAGATGGACCAACAACCAATTACAAATTGACCAAAAATACATTTCGTGTATTCATAAAAATACATAAAATGAAACCGACGACAAATGGTAAATTGACCAAAATATTGATGCCCAAACGGAATAATTTAAGTTTGAGGTTTGAATTTGGAACCAATTTTAATTTAAGTCTAGAATTAATTATATGTTCAGAATGACTGATAGTTGAGCGCAATCACTGGAAATCACTGTCTCTGCAGTCACCATTAATCACATATTTTGTCTTCTCTTTTGTTTCTTTATCTAGCAATGCTATAAATGAACTCACAAATAAAATTTTAAAAATTGTTCAGAAAATAATTTAGATGATTAAAATTTATTGAAGTATATTTTATATCTTATTAAATATAAATTTTAACCATTCAAATTATTTTTTACATAATTTTTTAAATTTTATTTCTAAATTCATAGTATTACTATTCTTCTTATGCAATTAAACTCCGTATTTGTCCCCTCCACTCTGATGCATAAACTTCTTTACCTAGTAGTTAGTACTAGACACAAGAAAGAAGTTGTCAAAAGCATAAATTGGCAGGGGCCAATAACAAAAAGATTATGGGGGGGGGGGGGGGGGGGGTTT
>JAOTRH010022647.1:0-21932 GCA_034768845.1 Heliamphora exappendiculata | reverse complement strand
TCATAAAATAAAAAATTAATTTTATTAAAATAAAATTAAATACTAAAAATATGATTTTCAGTATACCAAACTTAACAGTTTTGTAAGCCTTAAGGTGATATATTATGCATGTATGGAATGTATGTTGTTTTGAGAGAAGAACTTTGGGTAACCCTTTTTGATTTTAAATGGTATATGTTTTGTTATTTATCTGCAAATAAAATTCTGTTTTCTTCTCCATCCTTGTCCCGTTTGGGCTTGGGTGGTTTTGATGGATCGTGGTATCCCAAAATGGTGGTTTGGTAGGCTTTTTATGTGCCCCTGAGTTTTGGGACATAACACATGACAGAATGAAGAAAGTGGTACCCGAGAAAAAAAGATTTACTTTGCTTATATTTTCTTTTTAATTCCTGTGGTTTTCATTTCTGTATCTAGCAGTATGGCAATGTATTTAAATGATGTTGAATGTTGATGTCACAATTAGTAAGTTTTGAAATTTTCTTTTGAAATGAGATTCTGAAAAAATTTGAATGACAAAAAAATTTAAATTTTTTACCGACTCGTATTCTCTTTTCATTTTTCGAGAATTCTTTTAAAAAAAATATGGTCAGCAAATTCCAAATAAAGCTGAAGAAAAGAAAAACACATACCTTTTGTGAGTTTTGACTCACTAGTCGGTCACGAACTCTATTCGTGAAAATGGGTCGTAACATACGGTATTTTTATCATTTTCTTTGCATCATGAAACGGTACAAAAGATCGTGTCAATTTGAATTAACAATATATTGGCTGGTAAGGAGTAGATGAAGAGATCACCTACGATTAGTTCTTTCACGTTCTGATGATCTCCTAGGACTAGGGCTACGTCCTTCCTTGCCTTTAGTGGTTGTTGTTATTTCTCCGTGACTCGTATGGTAGTCTCTTTACATTCTTGGTCCCTTGATTCGGGTTTCTTCTTTCGTCGTTGGCTGTCAGGAGTTTCAGACAATTCTTCTTAATATGGCCTTTCATGCCACAGTAAAAACATTTGTTAGTCGCCTCCCAACAAACTACTGAGTGAGTCTTTCCGCATGTTAAGTAGGTAGTCCTCCAGTCGCCTTTCTTTATTATTCCCACGTCTTGCTTCTTTAAGTTCTGCTCTCCGCCATCTCCTGAACTCGTGGCTTGACATTTTTGTTTCTCAGAGAGCTTTCGACTTTCGTTGTTCTCTTGCTTTACGAGCAACGCTCGGTCAACAACGTCGACGTAGGTGGATAGCCGTAGAGGTCGAATCATTTTCCTAATTTTGGGGTTTAATCCGTTTTCAAACTTTCGGGCCATCTTGTGTTCAGGGTGAATCATGTGTGAGGCGTACTGAGTTAGATTAGTAAACTCTACCTCGTATTATGAAACCTGATTTATCCTCATTTGAGTTGTTGGAACTCGGTGCACTTTGCATTTCGTGGGGATTGGGAAAAATATTTCTTTCCAAAAGAAACTAAGAATTAATCCCACTCCATTTGTAGATTGCATTTCCTTTTCATATTCCACTATCTTTGTGCCTCGTCTTCGAGTTGGTAGGTAGCCAGATTGACTTTTTGCGTTTCAGAACACATCACTACCCCGAATATCTTATCCATTGTTGCTATCCACTCGTTGGCCTTGATTGGATCTAATCCTCCTCTTATGTTGGTGGTTTGATTTTTAGAAATTCCCTTACATTTAGACCTTCTATTGGGTTTTGAACTCGATTTTGGGGTATAATCGATGGTGAGTTGTCAGGATTGGGAGAGGCCGAATTTTGTTGTTCATGGGACTGGGCTAGCTCAAGGATCATCTGATGCATTTCATCCATTTGTGCACTAACTCGCGTCATTACTTCATCTAGGTTTCCACTATAGATTGTTCTCTGTGTATTCATGTTGGCAAATCTACATCAAAGGAAATTAATTATCGATATTTGGAAGTGTGGATATTATGGTTTCATATAAGACAACTTTTCGAATCCTTATAACTAGGGAATTTTCATAGCATAGCAATTAAAAACGACTTTAATTACACTTTGGAGACAACATCTAATTACTGCCCTTTTTTATGGTATCTAGGTAAAACATCTTTTCATCTTTCATACTTATAATTCGTATAGAAATTTGTTAACACTTCCATTAGATAGATGTGTTCATTTCTCCGAATCCAAAGGTTTTCCTAAGTGGCTCCCGAAAAGTTAGGTGGTGGGGTGATTTCCTCTAAAGGTAACTACGTTATCTATGGGGTTCGTGTTCTATAGTATACAAAGGATAACTTTTTATCATTACTACGACATATTTAACTTAAGGATAACATAATAGAACATGTAAAAAAAACTATAAGAGTGGCGTGAGTGTCCTAAGTTCTGGAATTTTTAAAACCTTTACTTTGATACCACTTTTGTCACGACCCATTTTCACGAAGGACATCCATAACTGGTTAGTGAGTCAAAACTCACCAAAGGCCTCTAATTTTTTTCTTTTTCCAACTTTATTTTGTAATTTTTTGATTTTTTTTTAGAAAAACTATTTTAAAAGTCATCTCAAATTTGATTTTATGATGTGTTAATAACATGTAACTTATTTATTGAAAAGAAAATTATTTTCTTTCAAGCAAATCCATTTCAAATGTCTAGTAATCCATTTAAAAATCCCCCAGAGCTCACTAATAGTGCATTCAACATTTAAACATTATTAGAGCACCTTTCCATGTGCTAGTTCCAGGAATTGAAAATAAGAGCAAAAATAAAAAACATTCTTCTTCGGCTACCATTTTCCTTCGTTAGGTCATGCGTCACCTGAATTGTGATATTCTGGTATCCCGCATCGGAAAAGAAAAGAGAATTTTCGAGCTATAAAAGAAAAATCTTGAATCTTTACATAGCAACGAAATCTTTTTTCAAGTGGTAGAGACCCTAACATAACTTAGTTAAGCATGCTCATGTTGGAGTAATGCAAGGATAGGTGACCTCCTAAAAAGAACAAAATCGTGAGGATTTTACCCAAAATGGACAATATCGTTGCCATGAGTAGGGTTGGGGTGTTACAAATAATATCATAGCTGACTCTCTCCACCTCCGAGTATAGGCCCTGCTATCTCGCGTGTCATGTGGGCAGGCTATTGAGTGGGCAGGTCGACAAGAACTGATAGGCTACTAGAGCTAGCAGGCTACTACACAGGAACGTGCAGCCCTAAGGGGGTGGGTTGTGATATCTTGGTATTCCACTTCGAAAAGGAAGAGAGAATTCCTGAGTTATAAAGAAAAAATCTTGGACCTTTACATAACAACGATGCATTTTCAAGGTGGTAGAAACCCTAACAGAACTCAGTTAAGCGTACTCACGCTGAAGTAATACAAGGATAGGTAACCTCGTATGAAGAACAAAATTCGTGAGAATTTTACCCAAAACAAACAATATCGTTGCCATGAGTAGAGTCAGGGTTTTACATGAATAATACTAACACCCATTAGCAATTATAGTGTAAATTCATTGATATTAAAATTTCTAATTTGCTATTAATTATCCAGGTTCAATTATGCTTAATTATAAAATTATCTAATTTTCACATAATGCCATTTCAATGGTCATTTAGTGAGTTTCATTCTCATCTCATCCAGTTCTTAGTATTTTCTTTTCCTATCCCTTGGGTTAGGATCTTTCGATATTTTTCCTATCCCTCGAGCTAGGATCTTTCGGTATTTTTCCTGTCCCTAGAGTTGGGACCTTTCGGTATCTTTCTTATCTCCCGAGTCGGGGCCTTTTGATATTTTTCCCATCTCTCGATCTGGGACCTTTTGGTATCTTTATCGGTCCCTCAAGCCAGGACCATTCACATTCACTCGTACGAATTCCATTTAAGTACATTCAAAATTAATAACCTTCGTTTCATATAAACTAAACTTTAAATACATCAAAAATTAATAGCCGACTAAAAATGAAGCATACTTTCCTTCAATAGATATTCATGACATAATTTTATCATTTCATAAAATTGTAGACATAGCATTTGATTTAATGCAAAGTATATAAGAAAAATTAAGAAATCTGGATATCAATAAACTCACCTTGTCTAGCTGAAATTATTCAATTTAGTTTGCTCGCAAGGTTTCCAATCTAAATAACACAGAAAAATAAAACTTTAGTTATTAACTTATTTTTATAATTTTTCCTAGTAAATTATTTTATTCTTTTAGTTAATAAAACTACTTCATCTGACTTAAGAGTTTTAAAAAAATTAATTATTGTCATTTTTTTAAAATCCAACCTTATTAAATTTGAAGGTTTTTGCAAAATTAACTTAACTTCTAAATGTCTTATAATTTATTTTCTAAATTTTAACTAAAATTTATAAAACTCGTAAAATCTTATTATTTCAATTTTAGTTTTATTTTACAAAATTTGTTATTTTTAGCTCAAAATATTTTATCAAAGATTTGGTGAATTCTCCGTTGTTTGAATTTCAATCTTATTTATAAAACCCCATATTTTTATTTTGTATGATTGAAAACCTTTAAAATATTTAAACTTCTAATAAAAGTTAAATTTTTCTATAAAATTTATTCAATATTTTTAAGTCAAAATATTGTAGTAACTCTAGTTTTTAAGCTATATAAAAATTAGGCTACAGTACTTGTTTTTAAGCTATATAAAAATTAGGCTACAGTACTTATTTTACTTAACTTTCAATATTTGTTCTTCCATCTCAATCAATTCGTCGACACTGGATAGAACAGCTTGGATCCGTCTAACAGTCGGTGACCGTTCGTCACCGGAGCTATCATCATCCCCTTTCATTCTAATTTCTGAACCATCAGTACCAGAAAGAACACTGAACCGATTTAGAGTTTCCATTTCACCTGATTTCAGCGTGAAATGAAACCCCTAGATTGCACCGAAAACATGGGTTGGATGTTCCCGTCTCTGTTAGCGCCGTGCTACCTAGGCTTTCCCCTTTCCCTTGTGACGCTACGGGAGTGGATGGTCGATTAACGGTCTCCACCGTGATTTAAGATGAAAGTGTTCAAATTAAAGCTGAGCTGTGCCCTATTAGTGCAGAGGTTGTGGATTCTGTTTACTCCTGGATGGAATGACTTAAAGGAGGTATCCCGATTTTGGGACGCGCCGATCTGGGAGTAAGCACATATTCGGTGTGTACTCCTCTGTTGGATAATGAAGTTGATGTAGAAAATGACTTGGCCACCCAAATGCTCGAGCTGAATGCGGCCAAATACGACCGTGATATGGCGACTAAACGTATGGAGTTCTTTGCTGAGAAGATGGAGAGGATGAAGTCTTCCCAAGTAAAGGCAGTAGGGGATCTGGAGTTCACTGCTGAAAATGCGGTTGAGCCTGTACATTGCCGAGATGATCGAACGGAGAGAGGTCCTCTTCCTCTTCGCGTTCCATGCGAGGAAAGGGGGGTGGGCAGCTCCCATTTCGAGCAACCGGAGGGAAAAGAGCAGTGGGTAGCAGTGGTGTTGGCCCTCGTGGTGCTGGTCCACAGGTTCACCCCATGCTCCCAACAAAGCTAGAGAGGGAGGGGCCGAAGTCCTAGGTTCAAATTGCCAACAAGCGTAGCCTGTCAGGTGCAGATGAGGTGCTTGATAATATGTCTAAACCAAAAACCCGGACCTCCTTGCTTATGAATAGGAGCCTGGCTAGTTCTAATGTTGAATATGTGGAAACTAAGGATCCTAACAACCCGGATGTAATTGAAATTGAAGGTGATTTGGTCGATGACAAGTCGTGGGAATCTTGCCTTGTGGGCTATTTATTAGATGTTGATCTGGCCTTTGGTTTGGTTCGTGCTACTGCAAGGAACTTGTGGGGCCAAGAGGGTTTAATGGATGTTTATGGTACAGATAAGGGGTTCTACATTTTTAAGTTTGGAAGCATAGAAGCTATGGAGCACATCCTAGATAAGGGGCCATAGCATTTCTCGGGTAAACTATTGATTTTGCAAAGATGGAAAAAGCGACTTAAACTGTCTAAGAGGCTATCTCTAAAATTTCTATTTGGGTAAAATTTCATGAATTACCTCTTGAATTCTGGAACTCTCCATACTTGAGTAGAATAACAAGTGCAGTGGGTATTCCTCTTTTCTTGGCCACAGACACAAAGTAGCGAATCTCGTATGCTCGGGTCTGTGTTGAAGTTGATGCAATTAAACCTTTGCCTCATTCAGTTTTGGTTAAATGTGAAGGGGATACAGTGGCAGTTAGTGTTGAGTACCAAGGGTTACCCTCAATTTTCTCTCATTGTATAGTATTCGGTCATGATACTAGTATATGCAAGAACAATCCCGTGGAGCGCCAAAATGAATGGACTCAAGTGGGTAGAGGGACCGGTAGCCCTTCATCTTCATTCTCAAGTGGAGCTGCACTGCGCATCGAGAAGGTAAGTGAGCCTTTTCCTCGCAAGAACCGAGGCGATCAGGAAGTTGTGGGCTCTTTAGAGGTTCCAATGAAGGTAAATAATTTAGATGTGGTTGAAGAGGCTAAGGATGTTGCCATTACTGTGGATCTTCCTCCGCCAGCAGACGTGGGAGATAGGGAGGGTGAGGCGGGTGGTACACCGGTTGATCCTATTTTTGCCCGAGAGCATCTAGATGAGGGGGATAGTGAGGCCAAGGATTTGTAGACTCCGATTGATGGTGTGGTTGAGGCTCCTCCCTTAACCTCCAAACAAAAGGCCGGGCATAAGCTGTCCAGTGGTAAAAAAAAGAAAAAAAAGATCGTTTGGCCCAGCAGGATGGTAAATGGCTCTTAGCTTGGCTCTTGTGGGGTCTTAGGTGCTGTTGTTTTGTTTTGTTTTCGTGGGGATTCTGCTCCTTGTTTTAGTGGGTCGTTGGGTCGTGGGAATGTACGGCCTGGGTGTGCCTTTTGTAATTTTGTAATATTTTTTTTATATTACAATTAATTACTCAAAAAAAGAACTTTCAATATTTTGGGTATAAAATTATATTTTTATTTTATGTTAATTAAAATTTTTTATTCTTAAAATATTTAATTATATCAAAATATTTTGACTAACTTATAAAATATTAATTTCTATCAAACTAATAAAATTTGATCATTATTATTTTAAATTATTTATTTTAAGATATTGACCTTTTAATTTAAAAATCTAACTTCAATAAAATTCATAATAAATAAATCTGATTTTTGTAACAATTTATTAATTCATAATAAATAAAGATGTTGCCAATTTTTTATGTAACAAAATATTAATTTTTAATAAACTAATAAATTTTATTATTATTATTATTATTATTATTATTATTAAATTAATGAAATACTAACAACTAAACCATTATTAATATGCATGCTACAAATCAGGATATGACATAAAAACGTACACGTGAAACCTCGCAGCAGCAACGCACGTCGAACTTCGAATCTTCTGTTCGGGGTAATCTAGATGTCGATTTTGACCGCCATTTGTGACTACGCAAAGGTGGCCGCAAGGTGGTTCTGGCTGAGGTTACGGTGGCAGAAACAATGCACTTAGGTGGCGGATGTGAGTGGCCGAAGGTGGTCCTGTGTACTATTTTTTCGATATGATAATTCTTTCGGGTGGTTGGAGCCACCGAGATGGTTTCTGGTGGTCGGGGTGGTCCGTTGGTGGTGTGTAGGGTGTCCAGGAGGTGGTGGTTGGTGGTGGCAGAGGGTGGTGACCATGGTGGTGGTGTGTGATGGAGGTGGCATAACATATTTATTACTTTTTTTAATTTATTTCTTATAATTAAGTATAATTAGTTTAGTATTTAATGTATAATGAAATTGTGTATTTATTTTTGTAACGCTTATAACAAAAAATTAATTTTTTTTGGTAACAGACAACTCATAATTAGCTATTAATTTCGGCGTATTTAATTCTGTAACGGATTCATAATTAAACTCTAATTACTGTAACAGATTCATAATTAAACTCTAATTAAATAACAGAAATATTTGTAATATTTTTATTTTATTTATTTATTTATTTATTATTTTATTTTATTTTATTTATTTGTTTGCTGGATATCACATTTTCTCTACCTTTAAAAAGTTTGATCCTCCAAATTTTGCTTGAATCAAGTTAGAGAGTGTCACACCTAACATGAAAAGTTCTGGATATTTACGACTTATATCGGTTTTTTTAGGAGTCCTCAAGCTTGGCCGACCAACAAGTATTACTAAAAGTCACACAGCAATTTTCTATATCGTGGGACAGATTATCCATCATTCGACGGTTGGGATATTGATAATTTATATAAAAGTTACCATGAGATATCTCGAAAACAAAAATAATACAATTAATTAAATAAGTAAAAAATAATAGTAAATCATTATAATAATAATTACATTAATGGCTTGTCAATTACGGCCATTACATATATAAATATACTATTTAATTAAAAATTTAGTATGTAAATAATGGTAATTAATTATAGTCATTAACACACACACACACACAGAAATGTATGTTTTGTGAGACCCGGTTCCCTTTCCTTTTGTAATGTTTATGCATGATATGTTGGTTATTGTTTTAATCGTTATAGAAATTTATGTTTCTATATATTTTGTAAATATGTGTTGTTTTAGAGTGCATGTGGGTTTCAATCTCAGTTCTGCTTGGGCGTATCGTAGAAAAGTTAAAACTTTTCTAGGTAGGACCGCTCAATCGGTCTTTAGGCCGCTTGAGCGGTCTGTCTGCGTGGGGAGCTTAAATGCTAGCTCATGGCATGGGTTCGTGCACTAAAGCTTCTCTTGCAAGCTTTTTTCTCTCTCTCTTGAGAATCTAGCCAAACCCTTTGTCTTCTCTCTAGTTTTTGGCTTGGTTCGAGTTCGGTTCTTGGCATTGGGATAATCGATCCTTGTTATACGCATCGTTGGTTTCGCGTTTGTCACAACGGTTCTAACCAAAACCTCATCTTTAAAACAAACAACGGGCCCACATGCCCAGCACTCAACGATGCACAAACCACCGCGCACACAACCATGCACCAACACCCTCGCCGTGGCTTCAATCAACAGGACCTCATAATCTAATGAACTGAAAAATCACTAGAGGAGAGCAGTCGATCGAGCTCAATAACCCAATCGACCGAGAGGCCACCACACGACCACCAAAACTACTAAAACACCAAAATGCCCCACACAGGACCCAGTCGACTGGACCCCATCTAGTCGACCCAAACAAGCCACTGGAATCTCGCAAAAACTCCCCAAAAACACTGGTCAGTTGACTGACCTCCTCGATCGAGTCGACTGAACCACGATCCAGTAGATTGAACCCAGGCAGAAACTGACTCCGAGCTACTATTTCAGCCACCAAAACCCCAAAACAAAGCCTAGAAACTTCCATCCAACACCCTTAGACATACCCAAGCCCAAGACTAACACCAAAACCTTAAAAGAAACACTCGAAACTTGATTTCACCCAACCAAAATAGACGAAAGATGGTTTTGGACCCCAAAATCAACGTTTGAAACATAAAGAGATTTCATGCATTTTGAAAAGATAAAAACAGACACGATTACATGTAGCACCCTTATAAGACATGAGAGTTTAGGATCCTACCTAGTTGAGTTAAAAACTTGACGCCTCGATCCATGTGCAAAATCAAACTTTGCTGGAATGCAATTCCGTCCGGATAAACGCGTAACCCACTGTGCCAATAACAAGGATCAGCTGTTGGATCATTGAAAACCGAGCCTCAGGCCATCGAGAAGTTAGAGAGAAAAAAAAAAGAAACTTAGCTTGTAAGTTTTGAAAATATTTTTTGAAAATATCTAACGCCAGATATTTATAGGCTACGAATTTTTTTTTTTTTTAAATTTTCACCACAACGGCCAAGGGCCTCGGGAACTAGCCCTATATGCATACCTATACCCGAACATGCATAAAAACACATATAAACATGTTGAAACGAAAACCACAACCACGCGTTGAAAAAATACTGAAAAAGAAAACGAACCAGTGTCTCACAACTTTACCCCCTTAAAGGAATTTCGTTCCCGAAATTAAGCACAAGGTCAAAAGAAAACAAACTGTCGATCGCAATCGACATAGGTATAAGAGATGATTAGCCACACCATTCCTAGGATATAGTCAAACAAGGTCAGGCATCCTAAACAACAACCAACTATCTCAAAGACACGGGATCTACAACTCACGCTAACCTCACATCCTCACCAACCGCTGCCTCAACACAGCACACCACCCACAGAATCCATCACCAAACCCCAACAGATGAAATGAAGAAACTGGCCCAAAGCCTGCGTAGTTAGAAAGTATCTCTATTTGTTGGAGTAACAACTGCATCTTTATCAAGCACAATGGGTGCCTTGGAAGAACTGGGACCTGCAAGGGCATACACTCGGCCCTGCGCCATCCTGGCCTATCTTCTATGACCCGGTACTGTCGGTGGTCGCACCGATTGAACTGAAGTACCCCCACCTACAATCTGGGAAGTTTGACCTGCGGGAGGCTGTTGTTGATCCTGCATAAATGAACCCCTTGGTGTGCCTACAGTGCTCTGCGCACTCTCTCTCTCTAGGGATAATTCCTACGAATATGTCCACTCTGGACACATCCAAAACAAATTGGCGGCCCTCTCCCCTGTGACTGATCTAGTATGGGACTCTAAAACTGCCACAACTGTGGATCCTGGTATTGCCTTGGCTGTGGGCATTTTGACACACGATGCCCTGGCTGTCCACATCGATAACATCTAACCTTCATCTGCTCTGATCTCCCCGACAAAGCCACTGATAGTGCTGGTGCAAAGAACTGCCGTGGTAATTTGGATAAATGAAAACTAAGGCAAGAGGACTTCTGCCTCTTGTCAGAACGCCCACCTATCTGTACCACTGTCCCACCCTACGGTGTCCTGGCCTCCCTGGAAATTCGAATCTCAATCAAGGTATTCTCAATCCTCACTCCTGCCTCCACCAGCTCTATAAACACATATAACCCCATGCCAGCCACTCTCTCTCTCTAATCGTGGGCCTCAAACCCCACTCAAACTGCATTAACCTCTGCTTTTCTGTCGCTACTAGCTCCGGTGCAAAACGAGACAAGCCAGTAAACCTAGCCTCGTACTGCATAACACCCATCGCTCCCTAGGAAAGAGTATAAAACTCCTCTTTATACAAGTATCTAAATGAAGCAGGAAAGCATTTCTCCAGCAAAACTCTACTGAAAGCTACCCATGTGGCCCCCACAGTATTTCAGGCATACTTCCACCATTCATGAGCATCACCCCTTAGCTGAAACATGGCAAAAGAAACCTGCAAATCGTCCTCCATAATCTGCAACGTATCGAGGATCTGGGTCACCAGCTTCAACCATTCTATCGCCACTATAGGATTAGGATCTCCTGTAAAGATAGGTGGATCCATACGCCTGAACTCCCACATCGTCATTGTTGCCCTCAACTCAGGCACTCCCTCTCTCTCTCTCTAGCGGCCTCACCCCTAGCGCCCTCAACCAGCTACTGAATAGAACCAACCAGCACACGCAGCAACTCAGTCGCGTTCATCAATCGCCGGGAAGCATTTGCATCCCCAGCATCATGGATAGACACATCCCCTTGGCTAAAACCACGGCCACGCCTTAACCACGACCTCTCCCTCTCTGCACATACATCACATCTACATAAAAGAAATATAGAACATAAGATGCAACATATAAGCACGAACCACATAAGCATGCTAACACGTAGTCACATAGGTTCATGCTAAATAAACTCCACATACCGAGGAAAATCGACAAGAGTGACGCATCAATTTAGATAACCTACTCAAATTTCCTACTAGAAATCACGTCAGCTAAACGCGTTTCTAACTTGGCTATCATGTTTGTTAATCCAAACGCCCAAAGGAAAGACTAATCAATCCCAATGTTCAACCCCTATGCCCACATATATACAACATTCTCATACTTAACATGCTAACACATTCATGTTATCAAAACATCTAAACACATGAAATTAAGCACACGCAATTAACCTCACACGGTGATGCACCATCTTCCCACAGCTCTTAGGTATTCGAACCCAGAGTTCTGATACCATTCTGTCACGCCCCACACTTCGCGTCACGTGAAGCCCATAAAAAGCTATACAAACACCCAACCTGATGTTACTCACAAAATAAAGTGTACATGTATTTAATATATCTGTCAAAAAGGCTTACATTACACGGTCCTAACACCAATAAACATGTTATAATATACATGTGTTGGGAATGTATACTGAAAAGTCATGCTTTTTATGTATTTTATTCTGGATCCCTAGCATATTAATGAGAAGCATTTGAGATGATTTTGCATTTTATAGTTTCATATTTACATTTGTGATGTATGAATGCATAGTCTGCATATTCTATCAAGTATTTGACTCGGTGCGTGCTGCACAGAAGATCAGGTTAAAGGTTCTGAGAGATTATACAGGTAGGCTCACAAGCGTAATGGACCCGGGCATTTCATTGGTACGATTGTAGTACATCGTTATAGTAGCTGGGCTTAGCTAGGTTGAACAGATCGAATTCAGGTTTTAAGAATTCGATGTTCGAGCTCGATGTGTTAGTACACTTAGAGTGTATTGAGTGGGATCAACGGGATGATCGATTCTATACTGATTATATGAATTGATCCACATGTCGTATTATCATGTATTGCACGACCTCTTAATCTAGAAGTGATTGATTAATTGTGTTAAGATAATGTACAGTACTTTGAGTCGTCAATGGTTGAGATTTTCTCCATGAGATCAACAATGCTGATGAGTTGGGTACTTGCATTATTTGTCCGATGATTGATAATCAGCTGACGAAAACCACGTCTGATTTAGGTTGAGGAGTTCTTCCTCGTGTGCTTTGCTTATAGGTTTGATTATGCTAAACCTGTACTGTGAAATTTCGGATCCGGTATATCAAAAGGTTAAGCGGTGCGATTGCGAGGAAAAGAGGATAATTAAATCAGATTGTCAGTAATCTAATTTATTTATACGGAATCCATATCTTAAACGTGGGGAGAATTCAGTGTATTTGATAATTGGAGACTCAAGACATAATTTGAGTTAGAACCGGGAGTTCAGTCAGGACCTTTAGTAGAATAAGTTCTGGTTCGTACGGGAAAGGAACTAATTCGGGAATAGAGTTAGGGATATCTGATTTTCTCGTATAGTTAGCCTGAGTCCTATACTTTCTCGTGATCCTTCACGTAGCCCATTATACGTAAGGATATTTTTCTTGTTGGTTTCAGTAATTATTTAATTTAATTAGAATGTCGGTTTTTTCGCTGGGGACATTCGGGAATTAAATTAAATTAATGAGGGGTGGTATTGGTATTTGGCACACCTACAGATTACTCCCTAGGTGGCCGGCCCTAGGAGATGGTGGGATTAACTATTTATGTTAAGTATATCTCTTTATATCCTTTTAGGAAAGATGATATAATACTTAATATATATTTGATATATTCTTATATATCAAAGGAGGCTAATTAATCAACATGAAACCCTAATACTCTATGATAGCCGCCAGCCTCCTCTCTTCTTTGGCAATTATTTTTGTTTTTATTTTGAAGATCATTGTGTGAGAAAAAACCAAGGTAGGAAGAACACTTCGATCGGAATCGATGCCCACACATCATGATCGTCGTAGTGCATCCGGGTCATACGTGAGAAGATTGCAAGGTCGTCTTCAATGTATTTGGAATTTCTAGAAACTTATCGACAAGTTTTATAAAGGTATTAAACTATTAAAATCTATTTAGTTTTCGTTTTTCATGAAAATCGCATACATCGTTTTTACGGTCACGACGTTGATTTAAAAATCTATCTCCTTTTGTCTTTTTTTTTCGCTGCGCAGCTCTCTCTCCGACAATGGTATCAGAGCCACAGTTGCATTTTTCATGAAAAATTATTGTGGTAACATCAGTTTTGCAGCTATAAGTCATTACGATCCGGTTGTATGACTGAATGAATAAATGTTTTAATTATATCGTTATCGTTATCGTATATCTCGACGGTTTTTGTTTCGAGATTAGATCGATTGTACACCTCCTACGTGGGGTATAGGATTTTGGCGATGTAATATATTATTTCATTTCATTTTTTTTGCTGAATTAAAGGTTGTCTATTGGCTATCCGATAGTGGTTCGGCTCCGGTTCGACGACGGCAGCAAATGGGTCAAAAACTGCTTCAAAGTTCAGTGCGCATAGTGGCGGCGCTACAGTATTTTAGTCATTTGAAAAAAAAATTTGGGCCACTTCGACATCGTATTTTGAAGCAATTTTTTTTGGAGATCAAGACCTTGATGTGTGTAGACAACCCAATTTGACCATGCCTAATTTTAGGCGAATTCGATGATGAAAACAGATGGAATAGTACCTCGATACAATTCTCGTGAAATGATCCAAGTTCGGTATTTGAACTCGAAACTTTCAAACCAATAAAATTTTGACGAACCATCGAAACTTGTTCCCCAAGTATGGCGACCGCTAACTCTCTTCATGGCGCCTGCCAAGAAACTTTGTAGAAACCCTAACAAAAAATAGCGACCGCCACCTTTCATCATGGCGACCGCCAGCTTCCATTGAGGCGACCGCCATAGAACTTTGTGAAAACTTCCAAAAACATGGCGATCGCCAACTTGCATTGTGGCGACCGCCAACTCCAAATGGCTTGGCGTGTCTCAAAACGTGGCAACATTTCATTGGTTGAAGAATTCTATAAATACTGTACCCAGCGTACGTTTTCAATACAAATTTTGAGTGAGAGAGACTCTGCCGATACATCGAGCGATCCCGAACCCTGACGCCGAAGTCTTGCTGAAATACCGAGTCCCGAATCTCTAATACCTACATTGAAGCCTACATTGCTTAGATCACCGCTCGAGGATTGACATGCCGAGGCACATTCCACAACTTGAGAATTCCCCAGCAATCCAAGTACCCCGTTCAGATTCCTGATCTTTCTAAACTCCACTTTCTCTCTTTGGAGTGATCAGGTTAGAATTCAATTTCAAATCACATATTTCTTTTTATTACATTCTTGTTTTACTTATTAATTGCATTATTTATATTCTAGTATTTCATTTAATTTAGCTCACTTATTTATTTATTTACTTATTTGAATTAAAACCTAATCAAATCATTAAATAGTGCCAACATTCCTAACAATTACAACTTGTTGATGTTGTTAATTGTTATAATTAAGGCACTTATATAAAAATAGTTGTAATTATCAATATTACACCCATTTAATTCTAATATTTCATTTTTTTTCATTTTCTTTCTTTTATGTTAATTTGATATTCTAGTATTTTACTTTCTTTTCTTTTCTTTTGGTTAGCTTAACTTTACTTTATTAGCACTCTAATTTATTATCTTTATTACTTTCCTAACTTAATTTTAATTTACTTTTCATGCATTTACTTTTTTTTGTAATGTAACTTTTATTTCTTTGCTATTAACTTAATGTAATTTCTTTAATATTATTCTTAGTGCCAATATTTTATTTTCTTTTTACTTTAATGTTTAGTTTCTAGTTCTTATTTTATTTTTTTCTCTTTCTAAATTAGTGTAATTTCCTTTTCTATTTTTCATTATTTTTTTTGTAGCTTTAAATTTTCTTATAGCATTTTATTTCTTATTTCTTGTAATATCAATTTTATGTTTCACTTAATACTAACATTTATTTTAGTTTAATGTTCTTAAGTTAGTACTAATCTAAATTTTCTTTTAATAACTTTATAATTTTCTTTAATAGTTAAAACTCTATCATTCTTCTCATTTCTTTTATTTCCTTCCATTTTCCTTTAATTCTCTTTTATAAATATAAAATATTAATAATCAAATTTCCTTTTTTTTCTTTTCTCAAAACCTTCATTTGTTAACTTAATTTTTCTTCTATAATATTTTTCTTTCATTTTTTTTATCAACCACAAGAAACACAAAATCATAAAAATATATTTTATGCTAGTTAATGCTCTTCTTATTTTTCTTATTTTCATCTTTTATGAAAATAGTTAGGTTTCTTTTTTTTTATTAGTTTGAAATCATTTTCTAAACCCCTTTTATTTATTTATTTTGGCTTAATCAATCTTTTGTAAGTTTTCTTTCATTTGTTTCTTCTTCAAATTAAAATTTTAAATATTTGCATATTAATATAAGATGTTTGTTCTTCGATTTTATTATTTTGATTAGTTTTTAACATAGGATGTTTTACATGCTTTTTAGAACTTTTAGGTAATAATATGCATATTGTACATATAGTGTAGTTCATTTTGGTGCAATCTATGTTTAGATAATTTTTTCAACATTAGCATATTGTTCTTTTAATCAAAGCATGTTAGTATTATGTTGTTTAAACAATATTGCATGTGAGTATATGTTTCATGTATCCTTTTAGTTAGAAGTTACATGCTATGGGGTTTATGATTTATCTTTTGACACTTATTTATTTTGGAGCGTTATGTACGTATGTTATGTATTTTTCATATTTAATTTTGGGTGTTCTCTCTTACCTCTATTTTCTTTAATTGCATGTATTTGAAAAATTCTATTAAAGAACCGATAATGATTAATAGAGGCTAATCTTATAGTTGGGCGAACGGGGGTGCCTAACACCTTTCCCGATTCGTATCTTAGCCCCCGAACCCTCTTTTCTCTAGTTAACGTCTTCAAAGATCAGTAGCCATTTTTTTGTTTATTTTTCTTAGTTTTTTTCAAAATCTAAGTGGCAACTCCGTTTTTAATAAAAAAAGATTTTCAAATTTTGGTTTTCAAGGTGTTCAAAATATTTTTCCAAAAATATCTTTGACTTACTATATTTTTGACCCCTAAATCCCAACGCCACAATGTGCTCTACTTACCATAATTTTTTAGGGGTTCGACAGTGGCAGCAAGGTGGCCAAACAGTGACTGAAACATGGCGGCGCAGGGCTGCCAAAGGTAGCAGAATTTTGGCCCATTCAAAGGGCTATTTGGCTCGTTTTTTTTATAGCTTTTTTGGCGTTCTAGCGGTGGTCCGGGGCTGTGACGGCGGTCCACAGGCTGAGAAAAAGATTTAGATTTTTGACGGCTCGTTTAGGGTTCCAAAACTCTACGTGTTTAATTTTTAATTCGAGATCGTCGAATTAAAAGATTAAATGAACGAACCGGATCGTAACGACTAATTGTATTTATTTTATCGTTATTTAATTATTTATTTTATTTTATTACGTGGATGGTTTTTTATTTTATTTATTTTTTCTGTTATATATGATTTTAATTATCGAAAGTATATTAAGAAAAACAGTTTTATAAAATGAATAATCCTAATAATTTTTAAAATAGAAAAATAAATAGATAATTATTTATTTAATTTTTGTGTCAAAATTAATTAAGATTTTTTTAATTAAAACCCGGGTAATTAATTTCTTTCGCAAAATTAAATAAGGAACCTTTTTGTTTATTTTATTATAGTTAAACAAGAAATATTTTAATTGATTAAAATTGAATTTATTTTAATCAAGAATTAAAATATGTTTGATCTTTTAAAATGAAAAAAAAGAAAAAACTCTCGATTTTTAAAATATTAAGGGGGAGAAGGATTTAGTCACAGATAAATTCTAAGGTCTCCATTACACGTTCGTAGAAGATGTGATTATAGCTCGCGCGTCGGCTTTGACTTTCGGTCTCCATACGAGAAGGGTTATAGTCATGGTATCTCCGGTACAAATCTTCGAAAGAAATAAATTTGAGAATAATGTAAAGTAGGGTCCGTTCACACCGAGCCCAAGGTTTTGACACATTGTTTTTTCAAATTAAGAGTAATGGTTATACACTTAACTCGTGAATAAAAATATCATTCCTAAAGAGTCACTGTTTTTATTTGTGGGGACCAAAATTTATTGGCTATGTAATTTACTTAGAATGTCCTATATCAAGGAATGAAAAATGTTGTAGTTCTTTGTTCGTTGATTGTTAGACGTCCACACTACGTGGCCTATCAATTGATGTAATTCTGGGCCGGTAGTTTTTTATTATAATATTTAGCTCCAGCAGTAAATTAATAGACTGGCATGTCTTTTCGAACGGGTGTTGATTAGTAGACGTCCACACTACGTGGCCTGCTTAATCATGAAGGATTCGGGCTGCCAATAATTCTTTTTAAATTAAAAGGTTGAAGGACCCTAATTTGATAAAAGAATTAAAAAAGCTTTTTTCTTTTGTTTATCAGGATTTAATAATTGGATCATTCAATCCACTAGCGGCAATTCTCAAGGAATATAAACTTACTGGACCAAAAATTTTCACATGAAAATAGAATCTCGATATTGTTTTGGCTTCTGACGACTATAGGTTTGTGTTGCATGACCCCTGCCCTCCCATCCCTCATAATGGATCCACCGAACAGGAGATCTAGGATTATGAGAAGTGGGTGAAGGCTGATCGAATGGCTAGCTGTTACAACCTGGCATCTATGTCGAATGTTCTGCAAAGCCAGCATCAGTCTGTGGCATCTCTAGCTGAGATCATATTGAACCTTACAGAAATGTTCGGTGATCAGGGTCGGACAGCAAGACAAGTGACCATGAGGGCTCTCATGAACACAACCATGGCTGAGGGTACACCTGTTAGGGACCACATTTTGAAGATGATCGGTCTTCTTAACGAGCTGGAGGTCCTTGAAGCAAAAATCGATGCAGAATCCCAAATAGATATTATGCTCCAGTCACTGTCTAAATCATTTCAACAATTTCGGCTAAACTACACTATGAACAAATTGAATTTTTCTCTAGCAGAATTGTTGAACGAACTACAGGCAGCGGAATGTGTTATCCACAAGCCAACCATGCATATGTTGCTGAAAAGGCTTCTACTTCTAGGCCAAGAGGTGGAAAGAAGAAGAAGAAATGGCAGCAATAGAAAAATACAAGGAAGGTTGGCAAGGCTAAGCCATCACTTGCCAAGGCAAATGTAAAGGCGCCTAAGGGAAATTGCTATTTTTGTCAGAAGCTAGGACACTGGAAGAGGGATTGTCCTAACCGAAAGAAAAAGTACGCTGTAGGTATTGCTTTTTCTCTAGTAGTTGAATCATATTTAGCGGTTGTATCTACAAAAACTTGGAGTGTAGATACGGGAGCCACTAATCATGTCTGCAATTCTTTACAGGGGTTCCAGGTAACCAGGCAGCTTAGAGAGGACGAGATCTACCTTCAGATGGGGAATAACTCTTAGGTGTCTGCTGTTGCAGTGGGAGAAATAGTTCTTTATTTCAGTAGAAATAAATATTTAATTTTAAAGAACATTTTATATGTACCTCAAATTAGGCGAAACTTAGTTTTGGTTTTCTGTTTGGGGAATGATGGATATTGTGTTTCTTTTAATAAGCTTTCATTCTGTTTTTTGGTTGAAAAATAATTTATCTATCGTGGTACATTAGAAAATGCTCTGTATATTTTACACCATGTTATTTCTACTGATAAAAATAATGAGGTGAATAATTTACATGTTTTACCACTTAAAAGAAAAGTTTTTTCCTTGAACCAAATGCTACTTTGGCATCTTCGTTTGTGTCATGTTAATCTAAAAAGAATACAAAAACTGGTTGAAAATGGACCTTTAGGTTCATTGGAAGTGGAGGCATTTTTAGTCTGCGAATCATGTTTAGAAGGTAAGATGACCAAGAGGCCGTTTACGGCTAAGGGACTTAGAGCCAAAGAAATGTTGGGATTGGTTTATCTGATTTATGTGATCCCATGAACATCCAGGAAAAAGGTGGGTATGAGTATTTCGTCACTTTTATTGACGATTACTCTAGGTATGGATATGTTTACCTGCTTCACCGCAAGTCTGAAACCTTTGAAAAATTTAAAGTGTTTAAGGCGGAAGCAGAGAAGCAAATAGGTAAAAGTATCAAAATCTTACGATCTGATCGTGGAGGTGAATACTTCTCTGGGGAGTTTAGGAACTACTTATCAAAACATGGGATAACATCCCAGTTATCTGCACCAGGTATGCCTCAACAGAATGGTGTAGCAGAAAGGAAGAATAGGTCCTTTAAGAAGATGGTGAGGTGCATGATGTGTTATTCCGATTTTTCATATTTGTTTTGGGGGTATGCATTAGAAACGGCGACATATATTCTGAATTCGGTGCCTACTAAGACAGTTCTCGGAACCCCTTTGGAGTTATGGATTAGGTGTAGGCAAGTCTTAAACACTTCCAGATATGGGGTTGCCTATCACACGTGCTGATGGGAGATGAAAGTATGGTGGAACCAAAGACATATATTTGTTTCTTTGTAGAATACCCTAAAGGAACTAAAGGTGATTTGTTTTATGATCCTAAAAGTCAGAAGGTATTTATTAGCACAAATGCAAGATTTTTGGAAGAGAATTATGTAATAAATCCCAAACTCCAGTCACAAGTTATTCTTAAAGAGATGAGGAATGAAAATTTGGTACAACTGAAAAACATACCTAATGAACGGAATGAGATACCACCTATCGTGAGTACACAGCAAGAGATTCGTCGCAATGGGAGGGTTATTCGTCAACCCGAGATGTTCATATTCTTGGGAGAGTCTTACGACAAGATCCTGGAATAACATGATACCGAACCTAGAAACTATATGAAGCACTACAAGACAAGGATGTAGAATTATGGCAAAAGGATATGGAATCTGGATAGAGTCCGTGTACTCTAATCAGGTCTGGGAGCTTGTAGATCCATTAGATGGGATAAAATCCATCGGGTGCAAATGGATCTTCAAAAAAGAAGAAGAAGTGGATGTGAAGGTAGAAACCTTCAAAGCTAGGCTTGCTGTGAAGGGGTTTACTCAGAAAGAAGGGTTTGATTATGAGAAAACCTATTCGCTGGTGGTTATTCTTAAGTCAATTCGGATTCTCTTTTCCATTGTTGCTCATATCGATTACGAGATTTGGCAAATGGACGTCAAGACGGCATTTCTTAACGGAAGTCTTGACGAGAGCATCTATATGATGCAGTCAGACGGGTTCATAGCAAAAGGCCAGGAGCACATGATGTGCAAGTTTAAGAAATCTATTTATGGGCATAAGAAAGCATCAAGGTCTTAGAACACTCGATTTGACCAGGCGATTAAAAGCTTTGGCTTTGATCAGTGTCCTATCTAGTATTGCGTGTATTGGAAGCGCGATTGGCATAAGGAAGCATTTCTAGTCATTTATGTTGATAACATCCTCCTTATCGAAAATGATGTGAGGTTGCTATCTTCGGTGAAGGTGTGGTTATCGAGTCAATTTGACATGAAGGACTTGGGAGAAGCAGGCCAAATCTTTGGGATCAAGCTCATACGAGATTAATCACGTAGGATGTTGGGCTTATCTCAAGCTCGTTATATTGACTTGATTATTGCTCGATTTGGCATGAAAAGTTCTAAGAAAAAATTTATTACTTTTAGACATGGGATTACTCTATCTAGGGATCGGTATCCTAGGATACCCTAGGAGATAGAGAGGATGAGAGGTATTCCTTATACTTCAGCAGTAAGAAGTCTCATGTATGCCATACTCTGCACTAGACCAGATATCTGTTATGCCGTAGGCATGGTAAGCAGATATCAGTCTAATCTAGGAGAAGAGCATTGGACTACGGTTAAGAACATACTCAAGTACCTGAAAAGGACTAGAGAATATATGTTGGTGTACCAGAATGATAGTCTTATACCTCTTGAGTATACTGACTCAGATTTTTAGGCAGATAGAGATTCTAGGAGGTCCACCTCGGGCTATGTATTTACCTTTGGAGGTGGAGCCATCAGTTGGAGGAGCGTAAAGTAGTCTTGTATTGCTGACTCTACCATGGAGTCTGAATATGTTGCAGTTTTGGATGCAGCTAAGGAAGCGATTTGGCTCAGGAACTTCCTAATGGACTTGGATGTGGTACCCTCGGTACAATCGCCTATTGTACTCTATTGTGATAAC
>JAOTRH010022636.1:0-21934 GCA_034768845.1 Heliamphora exappendiculata | reverse complement strand
AGGAGAAGAGTTACAGAGAATTAAATAGCCACAGAGAATTCAATTGCCACTTATGGCAATTGAATTCCAAGCTGTCTCTTCCTCTTCTTTGTCTCTTCCTCTTCTGAGACCTCAGAGCTCCCAGCTTTGTCTCTTCCTTTCCTCTGAGAGAAGAATGCCTACAGAGCACCTAGCTCTGTCTCTTCATCTTCTCTGAGTGAAGAAAGTAACATATGTTCCTTTCATTATGGAGGGTTCACCCCTAGAAATCAATAGCCACTCATGGCTGTTGGTTTTCAGGCTTCAATTGCAATTGAATGGCCAATTCAATTGTAATTGGTCCAGCTATTGAAATCTGAATTTCAATAGCCAATGAAATTCACAGATTCCAACAGTTCATAGATGTATAAACATTGTATTCCTGTGGTCATGTTATGAAAGGAAGAAACCCCTTCCAATCAAGAATTGTTTTGGGTTTAAATGATCTTTCTTTAAAATTCTTCATAAGAATGAGGATCGCTTTCTTTAGATAGGACTGACTGGAAAGAGGAATACGATAAATAGACTGGAAGAATCATTCTAAAATGAAGCCAGCAGTGTTAAGTGTTTATTTGCACGCTATACTTCTAAGATGTAACAATAAATTTAGCAAAAAAATCGCGATGTGTCTAAGTTGGAAAAGCCCCTCTAATGGTTATGTTAATAATCACACAAGAAAATTTGCTCAGTTCCAACAAGTAAAGAGTTTAAATATGGCAGAGGAACTGTTTATTCTTGGGATGATATGGTATTATGATAGGTCTAAAGAATAATTATGCTTTGGATGATATGCTATTTATAAAAACTCATCCCCTAGGAGCCAAAATTCCCCCCCGACTTAAAGAATAACCTTCAATATTCCTTTAGAACTGATAGCTCTCATGCCATGATCATCCAATTTGTTGGACCTGATATTGGTTCACACAATTCTCTGTTTCCTTATCTTTGTCTCTTGTCGCACGGCTTGGTTCCCAACATGTGTAGAGTTTATTGCGTGAAAGGCAAAGATCCGCATTGTGACCTTTGTGTATTATTTGTTAGGCATGTATCTTATATTTACTTGACATGTGTAATTATAATTTTATTTACTTGTATTTAGATTATTTGTGTAATTCATCAATTTAGATTCACTAAAAATTTAATATGTGTGGAGTTTATTAGTTATATAGAGATTGGAATTTGGGTTGGAGATTGGAGTTTTTGATATTATTCCTAAATCAAATTTGAGAAATTTAGTAGATGTACAAATAGTAAATTAAATTATAGAGATGTAGAGAAAAGGAAAAATAATGGCGCACTGAAAATATACGAGGAAGCGAGATCTACTTAAGGTCTCGGTTACTTTTAGGCAGAAAATGAACATCATTTTAGGGTTTGAATATTGGTGTTGGAATTTTGGGTTATATTTTGTCTCGCGATTGTAATTTCTACTATTATAATGAGTTTTTTTTATCCGTAAATATAAGTAAGTTGTGTGGAATTCCGTAAATTTTTTGTTATCACATTTTCTGTATTTTTTTTCTTTTTGGTATGTGAACATGTGTTTGCTTCTATATGCCTTGGGACATTAAAAAATTCCTACAATACCATCCACCTAGCCATATTTTTAACTGGGCTACACACTTCTAGTCTGCTTTGTTGGGCTTCACCCAATATCAGCCCAACTCCTGCTTAATGCATGATTTCCCAAGTTTCCTTGCTTCCAGGCTATGACGGTCCGCTATCGCCCACTCGGGTGGGTTTTGACCCTCTTCAGCCGACATTAGGGGTGCGATGGTAACCCGAACTGGACCGATTCAATTTAGTCGAACTCTTACTAAAATTTGAATTGGGTCAGGTTGGGCCTTTCGGAGGGCCCAACAACGGAGCGCTTGGGAGACTGCGGCCTTGGATTCAAACTCGGGTTTTTTCAGATTTTATTTTAATGTACCACAAAAATTTAGAACAATTTTATTTTACTTTTAAAAATAACTTTTTTTCATTAGTATTTGTTTTTTTTAGAGTTAGTTGAGTTTTAGTCCAATTTTAGGAGGTTATAAGAGTTTTAGTTCCACAATTATTTACATTTAAGGTTTACTTATTTTTTTAAAAGTTAATGATTTTTTTTCTAAAATAACCTTTATTAACTGGTATAACATGTCCATGTAATACTCAATAATTTTAGGATGCATTTGCATAGGAGAGCGTTGACCTGTTAATTATCAATGAGTTTTATAGAAACAATTTTAAATCCTCTTCATTTTAACTGTCATATACATAACTGAATATGATGAAAATAAATTATTAATTTGTTTATGGATATTTATTAATAATTGGAATGTAACTTTCCTTTTTCGTTGGGATATTAACATTTGTAGGATTTTTTTAGAATAAACAATAATGGAGAGGTAAAATATGCAAAGTAGTCAGAAACACAGAACGGAGAGAGATAAGGTTGGGTGAAGGACAATGCTAATTGAGTATGGAGTACTGGCAGTATGAACAACATTTTGGCTCTCTAAATCTGATCCTTCCGGAAGCATCACCATCCCTCCTATTTATAACACTCAGAGGAGTTATGTTATTATTGGGATAGGATTCTTTAAGAGATATAATTAGATCATGAAAGGTGATATCGGGGAATCAAATGATTCTATCCGACAATCAACCAGGTAGTGTTCAACTCTAACTCAACTAGGTCGGTCAATAGGTGCCCCAATGATATCCGACCCACTTGGGTCTAATACTCGACCCACTCGGGTCGAGTGACTCATGGGTCACTCAAGTATGAGGGTTCCATAGTTTGACAAATTCTTTTCTTAGCCACCAAATCACATGTCTTACAACGTCCCTTGAAGGATTGCACTGCCATTGTCTTCATTGTCTCTGGAACAGTTTTTCGATTCTCAGAGGAATCTATAATCATACAGTCTGTGCTATATCTTGGCTGTTTAGTCTGTGCTGAGCCATATAGTCGGTGTTATGTCATCATGATTAGGTAGTCAGAACTACGTTACAGTCTGTGCTGTCTTCACGACCCGTGTCGTGGTAATAATACAGCCTGTGCTGTATTCATGGTATGTGCCATGGTAAAAATATAGTCTGTGCTGTCTTCATGGTCTATGCCATGGTTAGTAATTAGAGCTACCGTAGTAGTCAGAGCTACGCTTCATAGTCTGTGCTATGGAATTTCTTCATTTGTAGTCAGGGCTACGCTTCATAGTCTGTGCTATGGAAGGTTTTGTCTCTGCACGATGAACAGCGATATTAGTTAGCCAAGTTTATAGGGGGTCCCAGCAGCTCGGATCCTCAGTAATTCGAGTCACCAGTGGAATGAGTAGTTTATGTCATCACCTGAGTACCTGCGTTAGAGTAGTTGACACTGGTTAAGTGGAAGAATACCCGAGGAGCTCGGGTCATTAGTGACTCGTGTTATGAGCAAAAGTTTTGTACCCGAACTACTGAAATGGTGAGTAGCTCAGGTCCTGAGTAACTCAAGTTTTGAGTATAAGTATTGCACTTGAGTTACTAGAGGGATGAGTAGCTCGGGTCACGAGTGACTCATGTTATGATCAAAAGTCTTATACCCGAGCTATTGGAGGGGCGAATAACTCGGGTCATGAATGACTCGAGCGGATGTATTGTTTAAATCATGTAGCTAAAAAGAAATAATTCTTGTTGCCAAAATGAAATTCTGTATGTAGGTTGAACCACTCGCCCGAGAAGGGGAGCCAAGTGCCTCGACTGTCAAGCGAGCCGACTGTACTGGAGCGGGTGAAATGTACCAGAGTGGATCAATCGTGTCCGAGTGGTTCAACTGTACCCAAGTAGGTCTACTGTACGAGTAGCTCTACTGTACCTGAGTGGCTCTACTATACTCGAGCAGCTCTACTATATCCGAGTAGGTTTAATGTACCCGAGTAGCTCTACTGTACTCGAGTAGTTTTACTGCACGAGTAACTCTACTACCCGAGTCGCTCGGGTGTCATACTCATTTTGAGAAGTTTCGCATTGATTTTCTTTCATCGTTACTCTTAATATTAACTTAAGATATCTGCTCTAGTGGCTTGGCCATAATTATTTATGTATTAAAAAAAATATTGATAAGCGACGACCCATCTACAACATTCAACAAATATTTTTTTGTTTTGAATTGACATTACGTTCCGGATATTCATTAAACACGACCGCCCCTCTTCCGCCGTCACTCCTCCTCGTCCTCCGCTCTGCCGTATCCGCTTCAAGACCAATTGGCGCCAATCACTTTTATAAATAATAAATAATGATATACTATGTTTTCTTATATTTATTTTTGCTTATAAATAAACGCATAATAATTATAATATCTTTTGCTATTATTTAATTTGTAGATATTTATTTTTTCTTATATATAATAAAATAAAATTAAACACTTCAAATGCTTAAGTGTAAGATATAAATATTATTATTTATTCTATCTTCTACGGCTTTACGAGAATGGCTTCAAACTCAGCCTCAGGCCTCCGGCCAAATTTTAGGCTCTAAAATCAAGGCTCAGCCTCAACCCAAATGTGCCCAAAGTCGAGCCTTGATTGGAATCTTGTTAGGTCGCTAAGAATTTTAGCATCAATCAAAATAAATGTACTTTTTAAAAATTTCTCACTATGAAAATTTTAAAAAGTTTACTAAAAATTAAGAAAAAAATTAGATAAGACAAAAAAAAACTTAACAAGTTTTTTTATTTTTGTGATTTTTTTTTGTTTTAGTAAATTTTTTTCAACTTTAACTAAAATTAACATACTTTTTTATTTATATAATACCTTGAAAAATAAAAAAATTCTAAGCACATTAAAGATTCATTCTTTGTCTCTTATTTAACTAATAAAAAGAAGTCATTATTATCTCGCATAGAATTTTTTCTACTACATAATTGCATATGAACAGTAAATACCATATGATATTTAGCACCATATAATCAATGTCATATGACTATATATTGTTTATTTTCATTTTTATTGAAAAGTTTTTATTTTTAGATTAAATATTTTTACTTTTATTGATTTCTATTGTCAAGATGAATTAAGTTTTTTTTAAAATTACATAAAAAATTTTAAAAATAAAAAAATAAACAAATTCTCACAATTTAGTCCAAACAAAGCCTTTTCTTAGCGTTTTTTTTTAAATATCAATATTAATAACAAATTTTGCAACAAGGTCTTTGTAACTTAATAACATTATTTTAACTTTTTATCGTAGAGGTTGTGAATTCAAGTCTCATAATATGAAATTAGAGACAATTTTTGTTCTCTTTTTTCTTAAATTAAGATATTGTAAAAAAAAATTTGTCAAAAAGAATAGTGTTAATTCTTTCTTGTGACAAAATTTTTT
This sequence comes from Heliamphora exappendiculata, assembly GCA_034768845.1. NCBI lineage: Eukaryota > Viridiplantae > Streptophyta > Magnoliopsida > Ericales > Sarraceniaceae > Heliamphora > Heliamphora exappendiculata. Next base: position 16,570 of record JAOTRH010022636.1, on the reverse strand, counting down.
TTTAACAAACCCTGCGCAACCACCAAACAACTCATACACAAGACACATCTTATCACCAAATAATTCTTACACAAGTCACATGTTATATTATGAATTTTTTTAAAAAATCTAGGAGTGGGGAACTTGTGCATTAATAATTTTTTTAAAAAAAATCATAAATTTTATTCATAATTTTTATCAATATAAAAAGATAAATATAACATCAAAATATATAAATAAGCATGATTAATTTTATTTTAACAAATAGAAAAGATACTAATTTTAAATCTATTTATCTATTTACTATGCATAGTGTATACTTTAAGGAGAAAAAAACTCATGTATGACATACTTTAATGAACCTGTGAATACATTAATATAAAAGATAAATGATTTTTTTTTTTAAAAAGCTAGGAGTGGCAAATATATATATATATTTAGAGATAACTATAGTAAGACGGTTTTTCAAAATTACAGGGTTGGCAATTGTCCCACTTATCCATTTATTCCCCTCTAGCTTCATCCTTGGTTGTATCATTGTTTGGACTAAATCTCACGATTTTGTTTATTTTTGACTTTTTTGAATTTTTTTTAATTTTTAACTAATTTTTTTACTTTTTCAAATTACCTTAACGAGATGAATTTAAAAAGTAAAATTTTTTAATCAAAAAATAAAAAAATTCCACTGAAAATAAAAATAAGTAATATAAAATTTGACTTATTATCTTAGTTTAACTTATTTTTGTCTTTTTGAATTTTTTTATATTTTGATCAAAAAAATTACTTTTACGACTCGTTTCAATGAGAAGAGTTTACATGTATAATAGTTTGACTAAATAATTAAAAAAATTACTAAAAATAAAAAATTTACAATATTAAATAAGTAAATAAGTAAAATTATCCCATATAGGGTCAATTATATTATTATATTTACTTATTTTTAGAGTCTATATTTCTTTACTAAAAAAATTCACTAAAAATAAAAAATAATTAAAAAATCAAAATAAACCAATAAGTCAATTTATTATATTTTTTAAGTCTTCTCATCGAGACGAGTCAAAAAAGTAAAATTATTTATCAAAATGTAAAAAAAGTTTAAGAAAGATAAAAATAAATCAATAAGTAAAATTTTATATCGCTTAATTTCGTATTTAATGAATTTCTTTCATCTTTTGATTAGATATTTTTATTTTTTTTCTTCATCTCATCGAGATAAATGGAAAAAGTAAAAGAATTTAAATTAAACGATGATACTTTGTAGGTTTCTCTCGTTTCAAAAAAGTAAAAAATTTGAGCAAAATTTTTTAAAAAATCAAGTAAAACAAAAAAAAAGCTACTTTAAGACTTTTGTAAATTTTTTTTTATTTTTAGTGAGTTATTTTTTTTAACTTTAATCAAAATAATTATACATTTAGAGTTGTTTTTTAGGACGAATCAAAAAAAGTCTAACAAAAAAAAAAAAACCCCCACGATAAAATGGTAAGAAAAAAGCTATCCCAGAGTGCCTTAGGTCTTTGTTAAGAGATAGCAATTCTAATCACACATTAATTGCAAGATTAGGGCCTTGTTTGGGCTAGAATTTGCAACCTATGCTTTTTTTTTTTGGGATGGGGGGTGTCATCTTTCGATTAAAATTCTTTAATTTTTTGCATCGTCTCGATTAGATGAACTAAAATAATTAAAAAAATTATTAAAAAATAAAAAAAAAATTCACTAAAGACAAAAATAAATGACATTTTTAGCTTATTGGGTTATTTTGACTTATTTTTGTTTTTTTTTAATTTTTTTTTTCTTTTGATAAAAAAATTTATTTTTTTCATTTCTTTTTATAAAAAGAATTGAAATATATAATAATTTAACTAAATAATAACAAAACTTCACTAAAAACAAAAATAAATCAACTAAAATAACCAAAATAATCAATTATCACAAACTGCCTAGGTCTTGTTAAAATATACATATATTAGATTTGTTGGCTTTACCATTTATGAACAACCAAATAAGTATGTAGTGTTTGGGCAAAATCAAGTCAATGTTGAATACCTCATCTTGCTTGTTTACCCTTTGGTTCAATGTATGAAGATAAATTAGTAAATTTATTAACATAAACAAATAAGGAAACAAAAAACAATTTTTATTCTAAACAGCCACCAATAAAAAAAAAAGTCAATTAGTGTAAACAAAATTAAATTAATTCATTTTTTCTTGTTTATTAATAAATAAATTAATTAATAAACATCTATTTCAAACAGAGCCTATTAATAAATTAAAAAAAATAAATCTAACCACACTTGACGAAACAATGAGCGTCTTTGGGTGGACAACTTATTGCTTATTTGTTTATAAGTAATTAAGCCAAAACACAAATAAGTTGGTTCTTTTGAATTACACAAATAAATCATTTCGTTTAAATTAGGTTTGTTTGAGTGATTTTTGATTTATTTAGCTTATTTTGATTTATTTGCTTGAATAAATTTGATTTGTTTTGGTGATTTTTAGTTTATTTAGTTTATTAACTTATTTGTTTATTAACTTAAAATTTAACTTATTTAGTTCGTTTAAATCACAGAACTTATTTTTAACTCAAAAGCCAAACAGGCCTGATTTATAGAAACGGTGCCAATCTAAAGACAGACTTGTACTACAAATAGTAAATCCAACGATTAACATTCCTTTCTTTGCTTTCCATATTGGCTGTCTTATGACCTATTCTCGTACTTTTTCCTTAGAAAAATTACAGAAAAGATTAATTTATGAAACAAATTATATATATTAATATATATATATATATAATTTTTAAAATTTATTAGATTTTTATTAACAAAAAATATATATTTTTATTTATTTTATAAACAACTTTTCATACTCTCCTTTTTTTTCTCTTATCTTCAATTAACTATATTTTTTGCTATCATCATCGACAAATTCTTTAACCACCATTTTTTACTCTAATTTTTTCAAATTTCATCCGACCGCTATCTTCAACCACCACATCTTCTCCACAACCACCACATCTCCTCTACCGGCTTCTTCCTCCATGGAACACCTCTCTTGGCCTCCAATTTAACTCATCACTTCCCCCATTGACTATTCCCCCACCCACAATTGCTAATCACTATTATTATTATTATTTTTTATTATTATTTTTATTCACTCGCGATCACTTCACCTACCATCTCCACTTTCTGTTTGTCACTTTCGTCTATTAATTTTATTTGAAAACATATATTTGTCAAACGTATATTTTATTTTTATTTAATTTTAATAAAAAATAAAAAAATTATATACGTTAAAAACCAGAATCATGTAAATTAATTTCTCCTACATATTTAGCTTGCAAAAAATTAGTAATAGACTTGGGCTCTGTTAGTTTTAAAGAAAAATATGTTTTAAAAAAATATTTTACTTATTTTTTATTATTCAGTTGATAAAAAGTAAACAAAATAATTTTTTTTAAAAATATTTTGCACCATAAGATAAAATTGTTTTTCTTTGAATAAATTAGTAAATTATTTTTTATTTTCTTAACAATAGTACCTTTAGTCTTACTCATCTCAAATTTTTAAATTTTTTATATTGATTTCTAAAACAAAAACACATAAAATAACGGCGGTGGTGAATACTGTTTAAGATAGCTTTTTATGTACCTTTTTTATCTTTGGTGAAGTTTTTTTAATTATTTTTTAATTATTTTAGTTTTTTATAACAAGAGAAATTTAAAAAGTATCATTGATTAAATTAACATAAAAAAATAACAAAAAAACAAAAAAAACCTTAAAAAGCCACTTTAAAATTTTTTCATCTTTAGTGAATTTTTTTCAACACTAATTAAAACAGTTATACTTTTAAATTTAATTTATCATGGTGAATCAAAAAATAAAAAATTTAAACCAAAAATTAAAATAATAATAAAAAAGTCACAGGAGCTTCCAAATAGTAATGAAGCTCCATAAGACATCGGATCAGATTCAGATATTTTCTATAAGGATGGCAATAAGACGGGACGGGATGAATGAGCTCGCCTACCCCTGTTTCCTATTTGATCGCGGCAAAAATAGATAAAATATCGAGAAAGTAACAAAAAATATAGCAGAGATAGGAATATTTTGGTAATAGTTTTAGTGTTTAAAAGAGTGATATTAAAAAGAGTTATAAATAATATAATAAATAAACTAAATATAGAAAGAAAAAAAAAAGAAATAAATATAATATTTTAATATTTTAGACTTATTATAATTATAAAATATATATTATATATATATATATATTAATATTTATTTTATGTAATCGGGGTGTGATCGGAGAAAACGGGACAAAAAAAAGCAAATACTATTTTCATTTCATTTGTTATCAAAGTAAAAAAAATTCATACAAAGCGGAGCGAAAACGTGCAGAAATGAGACAGGATAAGACGGGAGAAATCGCCATCACTAATTTTTCATAACAAAGTTTCAATCCAACAATAACAAAATTATTTTAAAAATATTTTTATGTGTCAACCAAATGTTAAAAGTTAAAATTGAAAAAACATTTTTTATAAAAATATTTTACTAAAAATTATTTTATATTAAAACGAATGGAACCTTAGTTTTTAATTTCCTAGTGATGTACAATTCTATACTTTTTACATTATTTATTTCGTAAAAAAAATTAAAAAAACTATTTTAATAAATTTTATATTTTTTTATACAAAATCAACACACAAATAATTTTTTTTCAATTGAATGAAGCCGTGGTGCTATACTGCTATAGTACCAATATTAAAGGCCTTTTTTAAGGCTCTATTCTCTGTTTGGGTTGGCTTTTTATTCTTGAAGGATTTTTTTTTTGAAAAAAATTCTATTTGTTTAGTTAATTAGTTAGTTTTTTTATATATCTTTTTATATTTATTACAACAACAAAAAAAAAAGTGGTAGGGTAGACACGACTTCGAGAAAGAAGCCTTTTTAAACCTGTGGCTCCTCTGCTTCGTCCATGCTATTCCTCCATTAACGACCCTTTTAAGACTTCTGGTTTTTTAATCCTTTTTAATTTCCGTTATCGTCTCTCTCAACCTTTCCTCTCGGTCGACACCGTATCTGGATTTCTAGGTTTTTAGTATTCAAATTTACGTTACTTCGGGGACGAGCTTTGTAAGAAGGAGTTCAATCACATGCGATTTAACTTGAATTTTCGCCCAACTTCGTTCTAGGATTTCTATGGTAAGCTTGTCTTTTCGATTTTTCCGAATTCGCGTTTCATTCCATTTCTACCTTGGCTTCTCTGGGATTGCATGGAGCAATCAATCTGGCTTCGTACTTTTACGTTTGAATTGACAGAGTATTTATGTATTTCATACTCGGATAAGGCTTAAGATTGTGTGACTGGTTTTACTTGTTATCTGACCCACTTGATAGATCGCCAATAGATCAAATTGCATAGTTTGATTCCTTTTTGAGAGAACTCTTGATCTGTTTTATGCATTCGAAGTCCTTATTTTTGTCTTCCGTTGTCTCTGTTTTTGTCTAGGGATTCGGTGTTCTTCAATACCCAACTTGAATCGCTAAGGTCCGTCAAGAAATTGAGCATCTACGTTGGGAAAATACTGCAAATTGTTCTCTGGGTCAAGGTCAGAATTTTGAACCTATCGCTCCTGCTAGATTGTGGTTTCTTTGTTTCGTCTATTTGGTGGATTCCTTTTATCACGATGGATGATGGGGAGATTGATTTCTCGAACCAAGAAGTGTTTCCAAATTCAAACATTGGTGATCTCCCAAGCAGTTGCTCTATGGATAGTTTTTTCGATGAAATCTTCAATGATACACATGCCTGCACTCATACCCACACTTGCAACCCTCCAGGCCCTGATTCCTCTCATACGCACACTTGTTTTCATGTGCACACCAAAATTGTATCTGCCCCAAATGAGGATAAGGCTTCTGATGATACTGCGGAGTCCTCAGAAAAGAAATCAAAGAAATGCCCACTGGGTAATCGTGAAGCAGTCCGCAAATACCGGGAGAAGAAGAAAGCTCGTGCTGCATCGCTAGAGGATGAAGTTGTCAGATTGAGGACTCTGAACCAGCAGTTGCTGAAGAGATTGCAAGGTCAATCTGCATTGGAGGCTGAGATTGCCAGGCTCAAGTGTTTGCTTGTGGACATCCGAGGGAGGATTGAAGGGGAGATTGGATCTTTTCCTTATCAGAAGCCTGCCAGGGGTAGTAATATGTATCAAAACCTGGCTAATCCAGATTTTCCTGGTTCTGCATACATGGCGAATCCGTGTAATATGCAGTGTGATGATCAGGTCTACTGCCTTCAATCAGGGGTGGAAGGAAAAAGTGGGGAAGGTGTGTTATCAAATGATCAAGGAATTGGTAGTTGTGAACTTGAGAATCTGCAGTGTTTAGGGAACCAGAATGCTGGATTGAAGGAGTTCTCTAGTTGTGGAATTGGAAATGTAGCTTCTACGGTCAATTCTTCTGGTGCTAACAAGAGAAAAGGTGAGACTTTAGGTATCCTTGGTTAATCTTTATAATAAAATAGCTCAGTGGTGCGATATTGTCTGTGTCAGTCATTGTCTATCAACCTTCAAATGGAATGATGGTAGCCTTCAGTGACTAAACCATTTTTCTTGGCTCTCTTTTCAGCAATGTAATTGCCAAGAAGAAACCAATTTGATGTCAATACAAAAATACTGTGATGAATGTTGTATCTTAAATTGGATTGAGCAGTTAGATGTTAGAAATTTCTCTATTTTAAAAGGCGGGTTTTGGGATGAGTCAGTTTTGTTTTTATTATTATTATTTTATTTATTTATTTATTTGTTTGTTTTGGGGGGCGGGGGGGACAACTTCAGTTAGGGGTCATAGTGTTATGAAGTGCTTTTAGTTTTAGGCACTGCAATTCGTTAGTACTGCTATCGTGCTACATATGCATGATATGCTACACATTCTTGTATCCAAGTTTGTAATCAGTGCATATTATTCGTCTCAATGTTTGATATGTTTGAAGATCTTCAGGTTCCAAATTGGAAGTAGGTTTGATTTTTGCAATTCTACCCGGTTGATGGTCTTTAAAGTATTTTATTTTTTCCTACTTCAAAATGCTTTGCAACTTTCTTAGCAGTCTAGCTTGTTTGCAGGAGCAATGCCACCAACTGCAGCACCCTTCTAACGGTATGGTTCTTGGAGTGATTTAGTATATAAGAGACTCATTATCTCACCATTGTCCCACCCTGACCAAATATGGAACAACTAATCCTATGGTACATATAATCCCCATCTATTATTCTATGGTGCCTACTTATTCCTCTATTATCCGATGGTCTTCGATTGGCCCCAAAAATAATATTGGAAAGTAGACATATTAATGTTTTCTTTTAAAGTGTTGTATGTATGCAGTTATTATAGTTCCTTCACATAGGCCTCACAATTGGTTTTGGTTAATTTAAGATTTGTCCAAGTCTGGCTTGTTATGTAGTTTCACTTGACATTGTAACAGTTCTTTTTTTAGATGATTTTTTGTAAGAATATTTTTCTTTTGTCCTGTGGATACCATTAGTGAGTTTGAGTACTATTTTAATTTTACGTGCATAAAACGCACTTGCAGCATTTTTCAAAAACTTCAGAAATTTCCCTAGGGAGCCTTACTCCTAGAGTTAGATTTGTAACTTAGCTTTCATTTAAAATTTATATCAACTCAATTGGATTGGGGAATGCCGATTTTCCCAAACAGTGTCAATTATGGACCTGATTTTGTGCGAGGGGCCAAATCCCTTGTTCAAAGTTGATCTTATATATCAATTGAATTAGTTTTGCAACCCAATCTAAGCATCATTTTGGCATGATGTAGCTCAATTGAGGTGAGACCTGAAGCCCAAGGGAACTGGATGGGTTATGTAGTCAATCTTCTTGGATCTTGAAGTATGTAAAAGAAAAAATTGAATAGATACAGTGAGCTAAATTTTGGTCCAGATGGTATGATTTATTTATAATATTTTTCTTGAAAAGTGTAGGATGAGGTGAGAAAATATTTTGCATAAATTAATAAGAAGGATTTGTTACCGAATACAAACCAAACTAAGCCTTTGTATCAATCAATTGGATTCAGTTACCTGAATCCTTTTAGGTCATTCTGCTCTGTTAAGGACTAGATCTTCATTTAAGTTCAATAGTTTATATCTTTTCTTAATAGGGCATTGCATAATTTGTATGTCAATTTAGGTCTACTTCTCCCTCTAGTATTTATATTATTGATAATCAAGTTGTTTTTTTTTACTACTGCATCAATTGGCCTACATTGTTACGGCAGAAAATGAAAATAACCAACCAGAATTAAGCAATCACACGCAGGAAAGTACGATTTATGTGATTCAAAATTAAGGTTATGTTCACAGAGTTGCGGCAACTTTCACTATGATAAAAGGTGGTACAAATTACAAGTGTATCAAACCCTAACTGAAACAACAAATATAACGACCTACAACCGGATCAGGAATAATAACAGGTCAAAAGAATTTCCTCAAAGGTGCTGCCCTCAAACCTAACGGCCCTCACCTCCGCGATGCTTTTGGGACCGGTCAGATCATGGGTCGGACCCCCAGAATAACCAGACTCCACACGCTAAACATACGTTGTATTTGTCCAAATTACGTTAGTCTATTTTCTCTCAACTTGTTCTAAATTTGTGCGACTTCTACCATTCTACGAATTTTTTCATTCTGAAGCTTATCGCCTTTAGTCTTACTACACATCCATCTTAACATTCTCATTTCTGCAACACTCATCTTAGTTATGTTGTCTTTCTTAGCAGCCTAACATTTTGTTCCATATAGAATCGCTAGTCTAATAGTTGTACTATAAATTTTTTCTTTTAATCTTGTATGTATCTGTTGCTCACATTGAATATCGAATGCACCTCTTTCACTTAAGATAATTAACTTTGATTTTATGGGTTATATCATTTGCAATCTCTGCATCTTTGTTAATAATCAAACCTAGATAACAAAAATATTTAATCTTAGATATCGCTTGGTTTTAAATCTTTACTTTTTCACTGTTGATATTACTTATTACTGCTAAAATTATATTCTATATATTCAATTTTGTTATTAGTTATTTGAAATCCTTTTGACTCCAAAATTTCTTTCTACATTTTTAACTTAGCATTAATTTCACTTCTAGTGTCATCTAGTAAGATAATATCATCTGCAAATAACATATACTATAGACTATGTCTAATCAGTTCATCCATAACTGAGGCAAAGAGATTTGTTATAGAATACAATTGTGCTAAATTTACTTTACCCCCATATGGTTATACCCATGTATTTCGTACCTTTGGTCTTTCATAATTGTAACCATATAAGCCCCTATGATATCGGGATTTAAATGTTAGAATAAAGGAGAGAAAGAAAGAATACGGAAAAGCGTGTGGCTCCTTTGTGAGACGTACACACATATTTATTAAGTAATAAGAGCATACAGTAGATACTGTGGGCATACCCACTGGATAATATTAATACTTAATATATTAATACTAAATATATTTAGCACCTCCCCTCAAGTTGAAGCATAAATATCAATCATGCCCAACTTGTTATAGATGTAGTGAACCCGGGGCCTGAGCAACGCCTTAGTGAACACGTTAGCCAACTGTTCTCCAGATCGAACAAAACAAAAATCAATGGTGTCATTCTTATACTCTTGCTGGATGAAATAACAGTCGATCTCGATGTGCTTAGTTCGCTCATGAAACACTGGATTAGTAGCGATGTAGACAGCTGATTTATTGTCACACCATAACTTGGTAGGACCCATAGGCGGTTCATCTAATTCAGTGAGAAGCTGTCGAACTCACATCATTTCGAATGTTGCCAACGCCATAGACCTGCATTCCGCCTCAGCACTAGACCTTGGCACCACATCTTGCTTCTTGTTTTTCCACGATACTAGGTTCCCACCAACAAAGACAGAGGACCCTGATGTGGATCTCCTATCAATCGGGCATCCTGCCCAGTCTGCATCAGAATAGCCCTTAATTCGAAAATGACCCCGATCACAGAACTGTAGACCCTTTCCCGAGTTAGAATGGAGGTACCGGAGGATACGAACCACTGCATTCCAACAAGGAACACGGGGATCAGACATAAACTGACTCACAATACTGACAGGATAGGCAATATCTGGTCTGGTCATGGTAGTCAAGTAATTAAGTTTCCCAACCATTCGGCGATACTTGTCAGGATGAGGAAACACAGCACCGTCACCGGGAAGAAGCTTCACACTGGGATCCATTGGGGACTCCACACCTTTGGCATTCAGCAGGCCGACATCGCGCAAAATATCAATCACATATTTCTTCTGAGAAATAAAAATTCCATGCTTACTTCGGGTCACCTCGACCCCTAGAAAATACCCAAGTGCCCAAGATCTTTAGTCTGAAAGTTTGTGTCTGCAGAAAAGCTTTCAGGCTACTAATCCCAACACGGTCATCGCCAGTGATAACAATATCATCAACATATACAACAAGAAGAATACAGTCTGAATCAGTCCGACAAAAGAACACGGTATGATATTTGCCTGACTGCCGCAGACCAAACTGTTGCACCACCGTGCTAAACCGCCCAAACCAGGCCCGAGGAGATTGTTTTAAGCCATAAAACGAACGACAAAGGCGACACACTAGATCAAACCCCCCTTGAGCAACAAAACCGGAAGGTTGCTCCATATAGACTTCCTCCTGAAGATTATCATGGAAAAAGGCATTCTTGACATCCAACTGATAAAGCGGCCAATTTCGAGTTGCAGCGAGAAAGAAAAAGGCAAATAAACATCATCTTGGACACAGGAGAGAACGTCTCAAAGTAGTCAACACCATAAGTTTGGGCATAGCCTTTGGCAACAAAGCGTGCTTTTAGGCGAGCCAAAGAACCATTAGGATTCACCTTCACAGTGTAAACCCATTTGTAGCCAACCGCCTGCTTCCCGGCAGGGAAAGAAACAAGATCCCAGGTGCTATTATGATCCAGGGCAGACATTTCTTCTAACGTAGTAGAACGCTAACCAGCCTGGGAGAGGGCTTATGAAACGCTACTAGGAACAGCAGTAGCATCAACTGTAGAAATGAAAGCACGTAGAGAAGCTGACAAGCCCTTATAGGAATCAACATTCCGGGGGTGATCCTGACAAAGCCGATAAGGGCGACGGGCTGCAATAGATGGCTCACTTACCGGCGGATCAACTGACGAGAGAACTGGCTCAGCAGAAAGCGAATCACGGGAGGGCAAAGCTGCAAGAGGTGACGCCGGGAGCAGCTCAGAAGGTGTGGCAGGAGTATCAGTGATATTCCGAGAGACCAAGAAATCGGCAGACAAAGGGGAGGGAGGTGACCCGCGACCCAAAGGTGGAACAGAAGGAGAATGAGAATAGAAAGGGGTCGACTCTAGAACGGTAACATCTCGAGATACAATAAACCGGCGAAGTGTAGGACAGTAACACCGATACCCCTTCTGGTGTTGAGGGTAGCCAAGAAACACACATTTGAGGGCACGAGTATCAAGTTTAGTAACACGTGGCCTGGTGTCACGCACATAGCATATGCAACCAAAGATTTTAAGAGGCAACGAGTGCCCAGGCAACAAGGAGTTAATATAGACATCGGAGAGACACCACCCAAGACAGTAGATGGCATGCGATTAATAAGATAACAGGCCGTAAGAATAGCCTCACTCCAAAAATGATGAGGGACATGCATATGGCATAAAAGAGCACGGACCGTTTCCAAAACATGTCTATTTTTCCGCTCAGCCACCCCATTCTATTCGGGAGTATCTGGACAGGACGTCTGATGAGAAATACCATGACTCACAAGAAACTCCCTCATGGCAGTAGATGAATACTTCCCCCCATTATCACTATGCAAGACCCTAACACAGATACCGAATTGGGTTTGCACGGTCATACAGAATTGAGTAAACACAAATAAAATCTCAGATTTATTTTTCATTAAATATAGAAATGTGGCACGGGAATAATCATCTATAAATCTCACAAAATTGAGAAAACCAAATAATGAAGTGACCGGACTAGATCCCCAGACATCAGAGTGGACTAATTGAAATGGAGCAGAAGCTCGTTTATGGACTTGAAACTGAAAAGGCACACGCAGATACTTGGCAATACGACATGACGCACACTCAATGGCAGAGATAGACTTTAAACAAGGGTTCATAATTTTAAGACTCGACAAACCAGGGTGCTCAAGACGACAATGAATATCAAGAGCAGAAGACGGCAAGGCAGAATACGCCTGAACAGAAGCAGCATCAAGCAAGTACAACCCTCCAGAGACCCGTCTTTTACTGATAATCCTCTTCGTCGTAAGATTCTGAAAAATACATGAGTCAAGGAAAAATGTCAGAGCAGTTCAAATCAGCAGTAATCTGACTAATGGATAATAGGTTAAAGGGATTAGCAGGAGTATGCAAGACATTGTATAACGAGAGAGCAGGAGTTGGTGTTGCAACACCACAACCCTTAACATCTAAGGAGGATCCATTAGCCACCAAAACACCAGCATGACCAGGAGTCAGCTTATAATCTGATAGAATACCTGATGATCCAGCCATGTGAGTAGAAGCGCCAGAATCAATAACCCAGGTATGAAGGGTAGCCACACATGCAGTAGGATTACCTGCAAAGGTGGCCGCTGGTAACTCAGAAGAGCTCGTACTCTGTCTAATCTGACCATACATATATTGATCATATTCTACAGTAGTTATCTCAACAACACGTCTAGTCGAGGTGGGTGCCCCCTGTGGACTAGGCTGGATATAGTCCTGCTGACTGAAATCAGATGTGGCATTAGCCACCGGTGGGGGCTTCCACGAAGCTTGTAACATTCACTGCTAATATGTTCCCGAATCCCGCAATAGTGGCATGTACGGGTCTCACGACCTCCTCCATGACCAGGCTTGCTACCACTACTACGACCGCGGCCTTGACCGTTGCGGCTACCATAGACGCCCACCAAAGCAGCATGATCAGAGATCTCAACAGGCAATGTACCAGAAGCACGAGACTCATCCCGACGGGACGCCCGACTCACACGTCGAAAAGTCTCAAAGATAGTGGGAATGTCTACTCCAGCAAGGATTTGAGAACGCACTGAGTCGAACTCGGAGTCCAAACTGGCCAGAAAACACACCACCAAAAGCTGCTGCCTCTGCTGCTGAAACTGAGACAGCTGATTCGTGAACGGAAGAAGACGTTCAAACTCGTCAGCCAAAATCTTACATTGCATAAAGTGATCCTGAAGAGGCTTCCCGGACTGCTGGGACTGAAAGAAGCCTTTCATGACATCATATAGGCGGGAGAGATCATTAGTGGAGGAATAGATTGATTCTAACGAGGACCAGATCTCTCGCACAGTGTTAGTATTGGCCACCAAAGCCTGAACAGAAGGATCCATTGAGTTGAGCAACTGACTGAATATTCGAGTATCATCCTGAGTCCAAGTACGGAAGGTCGCTGAAGTCTGTGCTTGAGGGTTATCAAACAGATGAAAATCGAGCTTTATGCCTTGAAGTGACTTAATAACACTTTTCTTCCATAACGCATAGACATGGGCACCATCAAGTTTCCGATTAACCAACTGTGTGGATGAGGAGAACACCTCTGTGGTATGCTGTCGTCCAGCTTCAACCTGGGATTCGCGGGTCATGGAATCCTTTGACATCCTTGTTCACGAACAAGGGAACCAAAAATACCACAAACTACACGTCTCAATCCACGCGGAGGTGCAAGAAGGAACCACATCAGACCCTCACAGCATTAGGAAACCGGCAAACACCTCTGTGGTATGCTGTCGTCCAGCTTCAACCTGGGATTCGCGGGTCATGGAATCCTTTGACATCCTTGTTCACGAACAAGGGAACCAAAAATACCACAAACTACACGTCTCAATCCACGCGGAGGTACAAGAAGGAACCACACCAGACCCTCACAGCATTAGGAAACCGGCAAACATCACTGTGAGGGAAAGAGAGTCAGGTCGCACTGGTGAGAGAGCTGTTGGAGGGCTAGGAGTGAGCGGCAAGGCTCATAAGGAGCTTACAGAGGTCGGCAAGGGCCTGGAGTGGGTCACCCGTGGTTGCCGACGCCCCTAGGATGACCGATGGTGGTCGACGTTACTCCTGGAGGGACTAATGAAGGTTGGTGAAGCCTCTGAAGGGACTGATGAGGTTCAGCGAAGCTTGCTAGAGACCCGTCGAAGGTCGGCGCAGCTTTTGGAGTCGCTGACGAGGGTCAACGGTGGTTGGCGCAGGCTCCTGGAGAGTCGACAGTGGTCGGCGATGCCTTCGGGGTCGCCGACGGTGGTCGGCGAGATGGTCTGATAGTCGAGTTCTTGTGGTTGACGGCTAGGGTTAGGGTTTGCTACTGTAGGCAGTTAGGATTTCGTGGTGGTTAGGATTTTATGGCTCTGATACCATGTTAGAATAAAGGAGAGAAAGAAAGAATACGGAAAAGCGTGTGGCTCTTTTGTGAGACGTACACACATGTGAACTATCTTTTTAAGACAAAAAGACCTTCGCAAACCGAAAGGAATCATAGAGATGCTTATATATCAATTAATCTATACAAGGTATAATAAACCCCCAACTTGTCAATAAACCTTTTAATTAAGAAAATTCTCACTATACTGCAAAGTGCAGTTTACATCTATTGTTTGCCCCTTGCACCCTTTGCAGATATATTTTTGCTCATGAAATAAAATATTAGTGGCAGTTGGTGAGTGATGATATATTAGAAATGGATGTGAAATTTCTTTACAATAGGTGTAGGAGGATCTGTTTGGGAAGTAGCTAGGCGGCATAGTATTCGTAGGCTGCACTACACAGAAGAAAAAATAAACGAGAAAGGAAAAAATCGTAGGGGGTTACGTGGTTAATATGAAAAAGATCTAGGAGTTATGTCAATGCAATTTTTTTCTCGAGGAGAAGGATGGAGTGAGGACATACTTTGGATTAATGTGTAAAAAAGATTTGTCCTACATATACACTCTTGTATTGGGGAGGATGTCCTCTGTTCCAGTTGTATGTTTCAGTGAGTTACTTTAAATTGCTGCTACTTGGAAAAATTCGGACAGTTCAATAATAATTGCAAGGTGGGAAATGTCAAACAGATTAATGCTGAAAAAGAGGTACAAATGAAGTATTGGCATTTGCATTTGCATTTGTAAGACATCTCAACATTAGTTCTTAGTTAATATGGACCTAAGTGTCATTGTTGTCATCTTTCCTTTTAACATGACCCTTTCTTTTTGTTAAATTAAAGCATATAAACTTGAACGCAGTTTGAGGACTTGACTTCCGTTTGTGTGTTTTTTTTTAACTAATTGTATTGTACTTGTTCTACTAGGAGGGACTCATGCAGCACCAGCAAGTTGAAGAGCTAATCAGATGCAGTGTCTTTATTACCGAGGACACTTGATGTCTCCCGCTAACTAGTTTTGCAGGAGTTCAGAATGTTCAGTGATATCTTCCCCTCAGGTCCTCTTGTGTTCTAGTTTTTTTATTCTCTACTTGCTGTTGGGTTCTATAGCTGCATCCCTCGACTATGTAAGGCTCAACAATACCTACATTCACTGCCTTTTGAGTTGGTGGTGGTTCATTTTATGAATTCGGTCTTGAATTTATATTTTGTAGAATGGAATTCCTAGCAGTACAGTAGCTTGTAGGGTTTTGCAGGGAGAGACCAACATTTTGGTTTTTCACAAAGCTCCTGTAGCTTTTTTGCTATGCCTTCCTATTCTTTATGACATGTTTGTCATAAAATAATTCAGTGCATTGCTCTGCTGTTTCTCTTTTGGGCTTTCTATGCCATTGCTGAATTACACGATCTAGTGAAAACCAGATATCTTTCACATTACAGTATTATGAGCTGTGAATTTATATAGGATATGGGTTTATGAGCCAGGTGAGCTTTATATTGTACTCCCTATAAGACCAATCTCTTGATTCTGGTTGTCTTCATATTGTGACAAACAATATGTTGCGTTTGATTGGAGCCGGCTAATAAGATTGTTGATAGCCAATGGAGACCTCTGGTTGTCCAATTTGCCAAAATTGAAGGTGACAAGTAAAAGGATTTGTGTGCAGTTAATAGAATTGTGCTCAAACTTTCAGTTGGGTGATTTTATTTCATTTTGTAGTACTTAATTTTATGGATCATCCTTTACAGACTGCTATATGACAATTATGCCAGTAAGATCACGTTAATCAAGTATTCCCATGGGCACGGAGAGGATCCCCATCTTTAAAATTATCATTCATCTTTGGTCATTCGATTAGTACATTGCACCATAATTGCATAGCAAAGAGATCCTATTTCTCATATGATTTATTTTTTGGGAAGTTGTCCAATGAAAAGATAGCATACAATGCTCCGTTCATTTCAATTAAAAAAAATTCCTTGAATTTTTTTTAAAAAAATGATTTTTTGAAAAATATTTGTGTGAAATGTTTTTCGTGTGTTTGAATGTGACAAATGAAAAATAATGTTGCTAGTAGTAGTAGTGCCAGTGTTAAGATAAATTACAAAGAGGTGGG
>JAOTRH010022605.1:0-21937 GCA_034768845.1 Heliamphora exappendiculata | reverse complement strand
ATGTGTGTTTGGTGTTTAGGTCGTATGTGTGTGTGTTATATTTGTATATCGTGTGTGTTGTGTGTTATAGTATTGTTTTGTTTGGAATTTATTGATTATTATTTTATTTGGTTGTTTGGGTTGCCTACAAATTTTAAGTTTCTTGTTTTAAAAATTAAAAAGTTAAAAAGATAAAAAAAATCAAATTGTTTAGAATAAAACAAAATTTTGAATTAACACTCTTATAAATTTTAGTTAAGTCAAGTTTTAATTAAAACAAGTTTTTTAAAAAGTAAATAAAATAAATTTAATTAAATAAACTAAGTAAACAAATTTTAGAACCTTAACTAAATTTTACTTAGGAATTGGAAGGCGTAAATAACCTTAATAAAAAAAATTAAATAAATAAATAAATAATAAATAAATAAAATTTTAAAATTTCGTAAAAGATTAGTATCTTACTCTTACGTAGAGATTTTGATTTTTTTTGCTAGGCACCGAAATTTTGTCACAGCAAGATTAGGAAGTCGGGATCGAAAACAAGAAAAATATTTTTGTCGCACCTAAGTCAAGGTGAGAGTGCTTAAGTATTATTCTGAATATAAATGCATGAATTATGCTTTAAATTGCTTTATATCCATATTTTGAAGCATAAAAAATTGTGATAACATGATTTTTTATTCAGATGCTATGATATTTATAAATATGATTTCAGTACCTTTTGAAAAGCATATGGTTGTGATATAAATATTTTGACAAATGTCATCGATATTATGAGATGTTGTTCCAAATTGTCAAGTTATAAGAGTTTTTAGCCCTTTATATCCCGTTAGGAGAGGTTGCCCAATTATGGGTGTTGGTTCTTCCTATGGGAGAGGTTCCCCGTTGAGCGAGATTTTTTTTTCCTTAAAGGCGTTGCAAGCTAAGTCCCGGACAGCACATATCACTTGTGCTTGATAGAGAGTGGCCCTCATTCCATCACGTTGCTATCCGTGTATTGAGAGTTGAGGTTACGGTACCGTCGAAACTCCCGGTCGTGAGGTGGACAGCTACTTGGTCATTGTTGGGTATGGATTGTGAATAAGACATTTTCAATTTGAATTGTGGCGGTTATGGCAAGAGGTTTACTTTTAAATTATGTGACAGTGAATTCAATGACCCGTGACTGTTGAGCATGAAAGATACTTTTGAGAAGTTTGAGCAATATACTTTTGAAAAGGGCTAAGAATGTTATTTGTGAGATATATTTTTGTGATGAATAAATGCAGTATTTTATATCTCATATGAAAAGCATGATATTTTAAATGAAATGACTGTTTTCTATCTTGTTCATTATAATACTAAGTGCACTCTCCTGTAACCTTTGTGGTTGCAGATCGCATGGATGGTTAGAGTTGGTCCACCACAGTTGTCAAGTTTTTAATCCCAGCTCGTAGTCAGTTGTGGTTGTTGTTTTAATCTTTTAGTAAAAAGACCAGCAGTATGAAATTTTATTTTTGTAAAGTATACATTGGTTTGAGGATACAGGATAACGTATCCGTAGTATGTACAGTCGCCTTCTTTCTATAAATAAATAATTTCAGTTTGATTAGTATAAATATTCTTTTGATTGTTATAAATAACATTAGTTTTTGGTCCCTGAAGAGAAGGTGTGACAGAACCCTTTAGCAACAAACCTAGTTCTGAAGGTTTCAACCTTTCTGTCTACTCTTCTCTTCTTTTTGTAGATCCACCTGCAGCCAGTGGGTTTTATCCATTCGGATGGTTCTACAAGTTCCTAAACCTGATTGGAATACATAAATTTCATATCTGAATTCATAGCTCTTTGCCAAAGATCTACATCTTTGTCGTGTAGTGCTTCATTGTAGTTACAGGGCTCGGTATCTAGTTATGCCGGGATCTTGTCAAATTACTCTCTCAAGAACATATATCGATCAGGTTGATAAAAAATTCTCCTACTATGACAAGGTACTACCTGTGTCTGTGTACTAGTAGTAATAGGTTGTGCAGAATCTGAACTCTGTGCATCAGCACCCTGTTCTTGATTTGCACATGTCTCGATAAT
Organism: Heliamphora exappendiculata; assembly: GCA_034768845.1. Lineage (NCBI taxonomy): Eukaryota > Viridiplantae > Streptophyta > Magnoliopsida > Ericales > Sarraceniaceae > Heliamphora > Heliamphora exappendiculata. The sequence continues at coordinate 19,893 of JAOTRH010022605.1, read as the reverse complement.
TCTCCCACTACGACGAGGTAATGGAATATCAGTGACTTGTGGTTACTCTTCCGTTCTACTGGTATTTTCTCTCAATTTTTCCAGAATAATTTTGCTACTGGGCCATTGATCCATAATATAATCATTTTTTAAGAATCGGGCATTGGTGCTAACAATGATCTTCTGATCCTTAAAGTTATAAAATAGACTACCCTTAGTTCCCTTGGGATATCTCACAAAGAAACAGACTTCCATCCTCGGTTTCAACTTACCCGTATTCTCTTTCAGCACATGTACTAGACACCCCCAAATACGAATGTATTTTAGATTAGGCTTACGCCCGGTCCACAATTCTGTGGGAGTAGAAGGTACTGACTTAGAAGGTACCAAGTTCAGAATGTAAGCTGTTGTTTCTAAAGCGAGTCCCCAAAACGAATTGGGTAAACTTGAATAACTCATCATGGATCTTACCATTTTCATAAGAGTCCTATTCTTTCTTTCTGCAACACCATTCTGTTGCGGAGTGCTAGGTGCAGTCAATTGGGATGTAATCTCCTCTGATGATAAGTTATCCTTAAATTCTCCAAAGAGGTATTCTCCACCACGGTCGGATCGTAGTGATTTGATACTTTTACCCAGACGCTTCTTTGTCTCCGTCTCGAATTTTTTGAATTTCTCAAAGCATTCAGACTTACGGTGCATCTGGTAAATGTATACATACCTTGAGTTGTCATTAATGAAATTGATAAAGTACTCAAAGCCACTTTTAGCCCAGATTGTCATAGGACCACACACATTAGAATAAACTAGCTCCAACGGTTCTTTAGCTCTATAGCCTTTGGTTAAAAAGGGCCTCTTAGTCATCTTACCCTTTAAGCAAGATTCACATATTAGAAGTGCCTCCACTTCCAATGAATTCAAAAGTCCATGTGCTACCAGTATGTTTATCCTTTTTAGATTAATATGACCCAAGCGTAAGTGTCAAAGGAACATTTGGATCATTAAAGAATAAAATTTTATCTTATATGGTAATATAGATGTATTATTCATTTCAGTTAGTTACAGTATAGGAGATATTGGAGTAATAATATAAAGATCATCCACCAATGTACCAGAATAGATAATCCGTTTATTATCCTTAATAACCACAGAGTTATTAAAATAAATCAAATATTCATCTTTAGTCAATTTAGAAACAAAAACTAAGTTACTTATAATGGCAGGTACATAAAGACAATCTCTCAATATTAAAATCCGTTCTCTACCAAAACTGAGAGTGTCATCTCCTACTACAACTGTTGTTACATTTGTATTATTGCCCATATGTAGGTAAATCTCCTCATCACTAAGTTGTCAGATTTTTTAAAACTCTTACAATGAATTGTATACATGATTAGTAGCTCCTGTATCTACACGCCAGGTACTTGTAGATAACACCGCTAAACATGTTTCCACAACCAGTGAACAGAAATTACCCTATTTGTTTTGCCTTTTGAAAAATACTGGACATAGCTTTTTTCAGTGCCGGGTCTGATTGTAGTGAAAACATCTGCCTTTTGACTTTTTTACATTAGTCCGTGGCCCACTAACTACCCTGAAAATTGTCTCCCTATTTCTGAACTTTTTTCATCTTCATGCCTTTCAACTCAGAGAAAAAAACTTTTTTTTAGAAACAAACACATTTTCTAGTATTAAAAAAATATCATTTGTAGTTAAAACTATATTCAAGTTACATTTTCAGTCAAAATTCAGTCTCGAAGTTTGTTTTATTTAAGTATTAAAGCGAGTGAGTTGAAAACTATTTTAATCTTGAGAATCACATAATTAAAAAAAATCCGTTAATTATAATGAGTAAAATTTTGAATTTATTTTAATTTGGTTCACTCTACCATTTTAAAATTAATTCGCCAGTAGTTTGGTAACCTAAGAATAGCATGCCTCGATGGGAGGACGTCTACTATCCTTCATAAGAACAGACATGCCAATTCCTTTTAATTTTACTATTTAAGCAATTGACCATGTCAAGTAAAATTAAATAGCCGATATAGTTTCGATCCAGTATATAATAGCAGTAACTCAGAAGGAGAGAATATTATTATATACAGTTAAGTGTTAGCCATCACCTAATTTCAAATCAATCATTTCGCAATGAACCTTTCAGATGGAGAAGTGATCGACACTAACAATTATCCAGAATTATCCCTAAAGGAGGTTTGTTTGACTTTGGGATTTAAGGGTCATTTTAAAAAATATTCTAAAAATAAGAAATTCAAATAATGTTTAGAAAAAAATTTTAACACCTTGAAAACTAAATTTTGAAAACCTATTTTGTTGAAAACGGAGTCGACACTTAGTTTTTGAGAAAAACTAAAAAAAATAAAATTAGCTATTGATATTTAAAACGTTAACCAGAGAAAGAGGGTTCGGGGGGCTAAGGTATGAATCAAAAAATGTGTTAGGCACCCCGTTCGCCCAACCATAAGGTTTGCCTTAACTAATCTTCATTGGTTCTTTAATAGAATTTCTCAAATGCATGCAAATAAAAAAAATAGAGGCAAAGAGAGAACATCCAAAATCAAATATAGAAAATATATAAGATATGTACATAACACTCTAAAATAAATAGGAGTCAATGAAAAATTCTAAGTCCTATGGCATGCAATTTCTATCTAAAGAAAACTTGAAACACATACTCACATGCAATGATATTGAAATAACCTAAACTAGCACGATTTGGTTAAAAGAATAAAAAATATGCTAGAAATTGACAAAACTACGTCAACATGAATTTGTTATAAAAGAAAAATCAAACTATCTTAAGCATGCTTCTAAATAACGAAACTAAAACTTGCATATTATCAAAATTAACTAGTTTAATATTAACATGATGAATCAATAAAGAAATAAGAAATGTAAAATAAGAAATGCATAAAAGAGAAAAATACTACATTAAAAGAAAGTTTATTTAATAAAGAAATTTAAAATAAGAGTTTTGTAACAAAAGAGAATTTAAATATTTAAAAGAAAAGAAAAAAATATAATTATTTACATAAAAGATAAAAATAAGAAAAATAAGAGAAAATATCTCTATGTTTTTGTTCTTTTTGTTGTTAATAGAAAAAAAGAAAAGAAAAATATTATATAAAAGACAAGTTAAGAAAATTTAGTTATTAACATTTTACATTTTAAAAGAAAATAAAAGAGAAGAAAATAGAAGAAATAGATAGAATAATGGAGTATTTTAAAAGAAAAAATTATGAATTACTTAAAGATGAAAATTAACTTAAAAGCATTTTGTGATTTTTAGTTTTAGCAAAATAAAAGAAAAAAAATACCGTGAAAAGAATATTAATGTTACAAGAAATGAAATGTTAAATGACACTTTGTAAAAAAATTAAAACTATTACTAAAAGAAAATTAAATAATGAAAAAAATAGTTACACTAATAAAAAGAAGGGAATAAAAGTTAGAAAAAGAAAAGAAAATGAAATTAAAAGAACATTAACTTAAAAGAAAATCTAAGTTGATAGTACAAAAACTTTTAGGTTAGTGTTATCGAAAGAACATTAAATTATAAGAAAAAGAAAAAAAATGTTAGTATTAAAATGGAAAGTAAAATTAAAGTTTAAAGGAAAGAGAAAATAAAAATACTATAAAAGAAATTTAAAATAAAGAAAATGCTAGAAAAAGTAAAAATAATGCTAGAAGAAAATAAACACTAAACTAGAAAAAAATAAAATAGAGCATTAAACTAATTAGGACAAGAAAATAGAATATAATGCTATTAAAATGAAATTTAGACTAAAAGAAAATTAAATGCTAGCACAACAAATTAATGTAAAAGGAAAGAAAAAAGAAAAAAAAATACTAGAATTTAAATGGATATAATATTGACTATTACAACTATTTTTATGTAAATGCGTTGGATTATAATAATTAACAGCATTGATAAGTTGTAATTGTCAAAAAAAAATATTAATACTATTTAATGATTTAACAATTTATAATAAGCTTAAAATGTAAGTAAGTAAATTAACAAAATAAGTAAACTACATAAGCTAAAATATGAATTTAAACATAAATGTAATAACTAATAAGAAAAACAAGAATATAATTGAAACAAATACATGAAAATTAACCCGATCACTCCAAAAGAGAAAAGTTGGAGTTAGAAGGATCGGGGATCCAAGCGAAATACCTGAATTGTTACGGAATCCTTAAATTGGGAGAATGTGCTCCAATGCTCCAATCCTCGGGTAGTGATCCCAATTAGGGTTGTAGAATTTCGGAAACTCGGCTTACGGTATTTCGGTAGGGCTTTAGTGTCGAGACTTAGAATTACTCGACATTTCGGCAGAATTTCTCTCACTAAACCTCTCTCTAATTTTTTGTCCTTGAAAACATACCAGAGGTACGGTATCTATAGAGTTCTTTAACCAATGAGATGCTGCTATGTTTTAAAATATATCAGGCCATTTGGAGTTGGTGGTCGCCACAACGTGAGTTGGGGTCGCCATGTTGGATCACTTCCCGAGCTTGGATCACTTCCCGAGAATCAAACTAAAGTACTTGTTCCACCTGCTTTCATTATCGGATCCACCTAAGATTAAGTGGGGTCAAATTGGGGTGTCTACAGTTTGCACTGCCGATACCGCACTTAATCTGTCCGATAGGGAGGAAGGCTTTACTGCCAATACGCAAGGTTTAATTGAATCGCCTACAAATTGGTGATGGAGACCGCGGAATTTATCTGTGAATAAGTTTCCTCTCTCACTTAGATTTTTAAAATATTTTTTAGGGTTATAAAAATTTATTTAATTAAAAGAAATTCATTAATTTCGAAAGCTACACGATCTAAAAGAATTAAATATCTTTCCGTGTACACGATTTTAAAGATTATAGTTTATTAAACCATCTTTTCGTGTTTAAATGAATAAAAAATAAAATTTAATAAATGCATAATTTTTCTTCTAGCTTTTCAGCTAAGGTAGTGATTAAAAGTATTTATTTATTTTATTTATCATTCCACATTTTTCGAAAAATAATAATTTATTTTGATTCAATATTTTTTCATTTAATTAATTCAAAAGCCTGAATTAATTTTTACATTTTTTTAAGATATCTAATTTAAAAAAAAGTCATCTTACACATGATATTTTGTAAAAAATAAAAAATCCAAAGTTTTTTTATTTAATTAAAATTAATTAATTAAAAAAAACTTAATTTTATTTTTCATTAGAAAATATTTTAATTAAAACTAAATTTTTGACTTAATTAAATTAATAGAATAAATAAAACAGATATACAATCATCCACGCAGTTCATATATATATAAACACGATATACATATATCCTGATTTTATGATCTACGTGAAACACTAAGGTGTTTCGGTCTCCCTTAGAGAGTTAGCTGTTTCAATCCCCGTTCGCCTTTAATTCAGAGTCCTAATTGCATCAGGCTTTCCTAATACTATCTGATATATACTGATATATTATATCAGTATCGTATAAATCAGAAAATCGACACAAAGAAACCCCGGGAGAGAGAAACTGCCGGACCACCACCAGCCACCGCCGGCGCCACCTTACCGCTGCCTTCAGGCGGCTCTTACTGCCTCATTCGAGCTCCGTTTTTTTATGAGTTTTATATCGTTGGAAAGCTCTCAAAATATAGAATTTTTCTGTCAAAAAATCTGCTAGAAAACTGTTTGGAAAATGGTTGAAAAATGGCCCGAATCTCAAAAAATGCTGCTGCCCGCCACAACACTGCGCAGCTAACTTTCTGGGGCTTTTTCGACCTCTTTCTGAACTCAGTTTTCGACGTATTTTATATCAAAAGAAATTTCTCAAAACGTACTATTTTTTATGAAAATTTTTTCTAAAAAAGAGCTCGAAAAACTACCAGAAAATTGCCTAGAAGAAACTGCCGCCGCTCACAGCGCCGTTGCCATTAACTGCCAACTTCCCGAGGCCATTCTGGCCTCATCTGAACTCCGTTTTTGACGTATTTTATATAGTTGAAAAGCTCTTGAAAAGTAGAATATTTTTATCAAAAAACCTGCTAAAAAACATTCCAAAAAACTATCGAAAAGCTGCCTAGAAGTTGCTGCTGTAGTGCCGTAGCCGCTAGAAAAAAACCGCTGCGATTTTTATTTATTTATTTATTTTTATTTTTTAATCCATTCAATGCACATCCATGAATCCCAAATATGCTGCGGCATCTTGTTCTTCGAGTTGTTCTTCATTCTTTTTTTTTAATTTTAACCCAAAAAAATAAAAGAACTAAAAACCAAAAAATAATAATTTTTACATTGATGCTATGCCTTCGTAGAGTTCACAATCAATCTAAAAAAAATAATCTATCACGGTTAACCCCCTTGAATAAAAAAATTAAATCATCATCCACGCATTCAATCAAACATGAAAATAAAGAATGATCAAAAAATACAGATTTAGAACGCCTGCAAAATAAAGTTAGTAACAGTTCTAAAACTACTCGACCACGATTATCGTAAACAAAAAATTAATCGGCTCTGATACCAATTGTTGGAGGCAAAACTGTCAAGATTATTATTTTTGCAAACGATTAACAAAAAAAATTAATTGGACAGGCAATTGCCAAAACGGGCTCCAGATAAAACTTTTAATGACGAACGATTAAAATAAAACCTGTGCATCCGAAGTTAATTTAGAAGATTACCTTTTTACTGGTTGATTCTTCAGCTACAATTTGATTATGAGTTAAAACTCTTATAAGATATTCTACTGTATTCTCTTACGCGATTCTCGAATATAGTGTGGGCTATTGACTATCGAGAATTTGTATCGGCAGAACCCAGATATATTTAGTCTTAGAAGACAAGTTATGTTCTAATATAAAACTGGTTTAGCCTACCCGCATATATATAGGGTTACAGTAGAAATTTGGGGAATAATTATGACTAAGACTTCTAATGGAATACAGATACCTACCAGTGATTTTTGCAATTATGGAAAGACAACAACGGTTTCTGTAATTTTCATAAAATACTGAATTACAGTTCACACCACTAAAGAACTATAATTGCACTCTAACTTATAATCTCAAGACCTTATTGAGCTCATGTTATTAAATGCTTACCATTTCTCCCAACGTTAAGATTCTCGATACCTGCCAATTAAATTTAATTACTCAAAATTTAATTTAATCGGCATCTTAATATTTCTTAAACCCTTCTGCTTAACTTATTTGACTGTCGGATAATTAAATCCACCTGTAGGGTTTGGCCTGGTCAAAACTTATAAGCATCCTTAAGGGGGTATTGTCAATCTCGATCTTTCGGGTTGTGAATTCCATCAATAATTAATATTTGTCATATAAATAATACCGCTATCCAACTCACTGGGAATATAGACCCATATAAGATCACACCATCTAATGAATTAAAACAACGAATATCAAATATACGCAAATTAATAATTATTTCAGGATTAAGAGGATAAATACGATTCATAATAATCTTGGAGGTGAATTAATTTATACAGTCAGTATAAAATTAATTACTCCAAATGTCCCGTTCAATACACACAAAATGTACCGGCACAGAGAGTCAGAATAACAGACGACGCTATTATTTGTTCCCCGTAATCAAGACAGTCCTACTAAAACTCTGTACCATAGTCGTACCGATGGTATATCCATTTTTATCTAAATTATGAATATAAAACTTATATTCTGTAAGAACCTAAAACCTAATTTTTTGTGTACAAGTTGTACTCTACACATCAGATTAAATACTATACAGAATATTAGACATCCATGCATAATAAAGAAATGATATACATATATTGCTCATAAAGATTATCATAAAATAGAAAATTAATTTTATTAAAATAAAATTAATTACTAAAATATAGTTTTCAGTATACCAACCATAACATTCCATACGTTAAGATTCTCAATACCCGTAATTAAATTTAATTACTGACAATTTAATTTAATCGATATTTTTAAATTCCTTAAGTTTTTTCACTTAACTTATTTGACTGCCAAATAATTAAATCCACCCACAGGGTTTAGTTTGGTCAAAACTTATAAGTTTTCTTAAGGGGTATCGTCAATCCCGATATTTCGAGACGTAGATTCCGTCAATAATTAATATTCACTATATAAATAATATCGCTATCCAACTCACTAGAAATATAGACTCATAGAAAATCACGTCCTCTAATAAATCAAAACAACGAATATCAAATATATGCAAATTAATAATTATTTTAGAATTAAGAGCATAAGCATTCTCATAATAACTTTGTGGTGTAAATTAATTTATATAGTCAGTATAAAATTATTACCCCAATGTGTCCCATTCAATACACAAAAAGTGTACTAGTACAGAGAGTCAAAATAATATACGACGCTATTATCTGTTCCTCATAAGCAAGACAAGCTTATTAAAACTCCATACTACAGTCATACCGATGGTATGTCTATTTCTATATAAACTGTGAATAGATACTTATATTCTGTAAGAACCTAAAATCTAGTCTTTTGTGTGCAAGCCGTACTTTACATACCAGATTAAATACTATACAGAATAAATGACATTCATGCATAACATTTAAAGAAATGATATTGCATACATTATTCATAAAATAAAATTTTAATTTTATTAAAATTAAATTAAATACTAAAAATATAGTTCTTAGTATACAACCCTAACACTATTATAGATGAGGATCTTCACCGTATTCAGATTTCCATGCCGGCTTCTCAGTAGATACTTCTTCCCCCTAGCGTAGAGTAGGTGTGTTCCTTTCTTTTTCTTATTTCTTTTTACTCTTCTTTGCATGATATTTTTCTTTCTTTGTACTAATCCCGATAATTGACCTGATACTGATTCTCTTATTTAGATGTTCTAATATGACCATTGCTTTTGACAGATGCCTCGGGCGTGGTGCGATGAGTCCTTTTGCCTGATCTTGGGATTGAGGGTTCTGGTTCATCGCTGGAATGCGGCCTTCTGTACCTCGGGTGAGGAGTCTCCCGCCCCTCGTTGTGGCCCAGCTATGGTACATTTTTACTCTGCTTGTCTCTTTTACTTTTATTCTTCTGTTTATGCATATCTGACATACGTCTTTTCCTTCTTTTAGTGTGGCCGAGGTGGTGGTCCGAGGACTCGGGGTGGCCATACCGCACCTGCTGTTCCAGTTGCACACTCAGGACGAACCTCCGCATCTACTTCTGCTGCTGCTGCTTCTACTGCTGGCACTTCTTCTAGAGCTTGGACCTCCAGTGCTGTTCAAATAGGTACGGAGGTAGTGACTGGCTCGACGGGATCATCTTCCAGGGAGTCTTCCCAGGGTGGCTATGTGGCTTGGAAAAAGAGGACCTGACGGGAGTAACTTACTTTTTGATGATTTTTATTTCTTCTCTCTTCATATACGAAGGCCTACGTGCCTATTTTTTCTTGGGCCTGCATGCCCGTTTGATACATTCCTATATTCTGTTATGATACACCACTGGTCTTGACCCACTACCTTGACATACTGATATACTACTTCAACACACATGCACATACACACTGTTCCCTCCATAATGTTATACTGCTTTAGCGCACCTGCATAGATACCATGGATGGACCCTGATGCCCACTTGATTATTGTTTCGGCCTACATGCCATGACGTACATTTTACATTACTTTTTCTTTTGATGGGTTGAGCCTTTGTGCCTCTTGGATTACGTTTTTGCTTATCATGGATATTTGAACCTCTTACGATATGAAAACTTTTCTCAAATGTTCAACTTTTACTTATACACGACATATGTTTTATGAGTTGTGAACTTTATCATATGAACTATTTTTCCTTGTTGTGAGTTACTTTATACGTTGCAGAGACATTTTGGGATATGCTGGGAAAATGAGGAGGGGCTATCAAGATTTTCTACATAAAAACATGGCGGCCGTGAGGAACAAAGTCACATCCCTGCCTTTTGAAACTGGCGGCCTGAACTTACGTGAAAAATAGTTCACGCCCTAGATTTTTATTGTTACTCACACGAAGTCTAGGAGAAATAATGTGACGGTTGTGGGAAAAGAAAGAGGCGGTCGTGAGTAACTTTTTTGGCGCGAAACTTCTGGCAGATTCTAGGTTTCCCTCCTTTTCAACTCTATAAAAGAGTTACACTGCTCCAGACCCTACTGTTCTGTATACTTGGTATTTTTCTTGCATTCTTCATGGCCCACTCCTATAATAACTCCTTGTTGGTTTAGATGGGCGACTTTTCTCCGCTTGAGCGCAGGAACTTCCTTAACTTTGGCCTAGATGCACTATTCTCCTTGCAAAGCATGAGGTTGATTGGCATCTACTTTGAGGGGCTGCCCAACTGTGGGATCCTGAAGTGCATGTCTTTTGCTTCGGCATTGAAGAGTTTTGTCCGACCGTAGAGGATTTCTCAGCTATCCTTGAAATATTGGGTTGCGATGAAGTGATAATCCCTTCTCCTTTCTCGAGTGCTAGACGTAGGTTGATGCATCTTCGTGGTTTTGTCCGTCGTGAGGATGCTTTGATTACTCATGGTGGATGCCTCGATATGGCTCGGATCATAGACCGCTTTGGGCTGCGGGGTCCCCTTGGCGACTTCCCTTTTTAGCTTCAGCGTAGGTACACTATATGCATTTGTCTTTTGGCTCATTTCCTCCTGGGACCTTCAGATGGGTAAGCTAGCTCTTCCTTGATGGATGTGGCCTATCAAATTCATGAGGGTCGGGACCCTGTCCCGTTGATCCTGGCTGATATGCTTTTGGGGCTTGATGGAGTCTATGCTCGGGGTGCTCCTTATTTTGCTGGTAATACACTCTTGCTGTAGGTAATCACTCATCTCTCATTTTTTTGTATTCTCTCAGATATTTCCACCCAGCTCTCATTTTTCTGTATTCTCTCAGATTTTTTCACTCAGCTCTCTTTTTTCTTTATTTTCTTAGATTTTTTCACTTAGCTCTCCTTTTTCTTTATTTATCTCAGGTTTAGTTGATGGAGAAGGTGAATCTACTAGAGAAACCTGTATATGATACTTACAGCATTAAGTCCTTTATTCGCCATCAGGTTTACCGACTTTGTTCTACTGAAACTTATTGGAAGGATTATCAGAGTTCTTCGACTAGGGAGGACATCTCTTGGCTATGCCTCTGGGTGGAGATATCTTCTATGACTATTTTCACCACCGGTCACTCGGGGGTCTTATTGGTTGGCTTGAAGCTGGTCACCTTTTATCATTCTTATCGCATTCTTCACTAGTTTGGGCATACCTAGATTTGTCCTAAGGCTTCTATGAGCCATCTGTACAGTCATCCTTATTGGGCCCCTTTCCTAGGTTAATATCAGAGGGCTTAGTCTTCTCAACTGAGGATACTAGTTAGCAGGGGCATCGATAGCATGCTTTCTGAGGTTTATAAGACTTGGCTACAGACAGAGATAGAGCGCAAGGCAGGACAAAGAGGAGATGTAAAGAGAAGGAGGACTTAACTTCTTTTGCTATGTCTCAATATTTATGTGTGCTTTTCTTTGTAACTTTTTAGGATGTGGACTAGTGAGCCTCTCTTATATCTTTTTGAAATCTGTATTGGTGCACTTATTAATGAAAATGTCTCCACTTTTGGTTTTCGATGGCTCTTTTTTTTTAAAAATTTTATTCTTTCAACATAATCACTTTATTAGAGAAATTTAAAACATGCTTTTGCATTGATCGACTACTCGAAACATGGTTATAAAGAGAAAATTTTAAATAAAGGTTTGGGCCAAACTTCTGACAAAAGCTGCCTACGTATCCCATAAAAGAAAATCAGGCCATAACGTAGTCCAAGGCGTGGGTAAGAGTCGGGTATTGAGGCTCTCATTTTATAGGCTTTTCCCTTAGGGGTAGAATCTTTTAAACTGGTCTGAATTGATAGATGTAGAGAAAATATTCCCATCTAAATCCATCAAAATTGTAACACCTCCGGACATGAGGGTCTTAATAAGATAGGGTCCGACCCAAATGGATTTGAACTTACCTATAGGGTAAAAAATCAGAGCTCTAATATCTTTGAGAACTAAATCACCTTCCTTCAAGTTTCAGGACTTAACCTTCTTGTTGAACGCTCGAGCTATCATTCTCTGACACCCCTAAACATGAAACAATGCTTGAAGTCTTTTTTCATCAAACAAGAGTAATTTTTCAAATCTATTCCTTTCCCATTCTGTCTCGGGAATTTCACTTTTTGCCATTATTCTCAAAGACGGGATTTCCAATTTGATAGGTAGGACTACTTCCATTCTGTAAACCAAAGCATAGGAAATTGCTCTAGTAGAAGTTCTAATCGATGTCCGATATCCCCAAAGCGCAAATGGTAGCTTTTTTGGAAAATCTCTACTTCCCTATATCGTTTTCTGAAGGATCTTCTTCACATTTTTATTTGTGGCTTCCACAGCCCCATTGGTTTGTGGTATGTATGGTGAGAATTTGTGACTAACAATCTAGTATTCCTCCAATAGATCGAAATTTTTTTTTTGAAAGTGAAAATTGTTATAAGAAATTATCTCACGTGGAACTCCGTATCGATAGATGAGATTTTCTTTGATGAACCTGGCTACTTGGGAGGCTTTCAAGACCGAGTAAGAGGCAGCTTTGACTCACTTCGTGAAGTAATCAATTGCCACGAGAATAAACTCGTGTCCATTCGATGCCTTGGGTGTAACCTTCCCTATGACGTCAATTCCCCAAACTGAGAATGGCCAAGGCGAGGTCATGTTATACAGCTAAGATAGCGGTACATGCATGATATTTGTGTGGATTTTGCATTTTTGGCATCTTCGAACAAACTGATGGTAGTTTGCTTCCATGGCCATCCAAAAATATCCTTGGCGGAGGATCTTTTTAGCCAACATCATTCCGCTCATGTGAGGTCCGTAAACTCCTCTATGAATTTTTCTCATTACCTCGTGTCATTCTTTTGTGTTAATGCGGAGTTTATTAACTCCTAGATATCATCTCTTGTATAGTTTTGCTCCACAGATTATGAATTGTGTGGTGAGTCTCTTGATAGCTCTCTGGTCCTTCTTAGTGGCTTGGCTCGAATATTCTCCCTTCTCAATGAATTTTCAGATGTCATGATACCATGGTAACTCGTCATTGGTTTCTTGGGTCATAGCGATATTGTTGATTGCAGATAAGTCTTTCTATTGAATTTCTAAGGGTTTTATTCTTATCTCGGGTAGTATATCTATCTTTAATGCTAGAGTAGCCAAGGCATTGGTGAATTTTTGCTACAATCTTGGCACATGAATGAATATTACTCTTTCAAAGCAATGGATCATTAGCTTGAGTTCTCGAAGAAACTTGTGGCACCGAGATTTGGGATTTTGAGTTCAAAAATAAGAGAATTCAAGAAATGCTTAGAAAATATTTTAACACCTTGAAAATCAAATTTTAAAAACCCTTTTTTGTTAAAAATGGAACCGTCACTTGATTTTTGAGAAAAATCAATAAAAATAAAAATTGACTACTGATCTTTAAAACGTTAACAAGAGAAAATAAGAGTATGGGGGCTAAGAATCGAATCGAAAAAGGTCTTAGGTACCCTGTTCACAAAACTATAAGATTGTCCTCCACTAATGATCATTGGTTCTTAATTAGATTTGTCAAATGCATGTAAATACAAAAAATGAGAGCGAAGAGAGAACATCGAAAATTAAATAAGAAAAATACATAACATATGTATATAGAATACCAAATAAAACAAGTAATTTGTTAAATGTATGCAAATACAAAAAATATGGGCAAAGAGAGAAGATCCAAAATTAAATAAGAAAAATACATAACATATGTATATAGAATGCCAAATAAAATAAGTATCAAAAGAAAAATTCTAAATTCTACAACATGTAATTTCTAGCTAAAAGATAAATGAAGCAAATCCGCATGTAATATATCACCTAAATTATCATGACTCAAATAAAAGAATAGAAATATGTTAAAAGTCACTAAATTCAAACTATGCTAAAAATTAACATAAATTTTGCTAGCAATATCGTCAAATAAATAAAATAACCTAAACTAATCTAAACATGCTTTCAAATGAAATAAACAAAATATCATTTAAATTTACCATACTAAACATAATATTATCAAATATCCTAAAACTACATTAATATGATTAACTTCTAAAAGAAAATTACAAAATCAAAAAGAAAAGTAAACCAAAAAAAAATTTACAAAAAGGAAATTAAACCAAAATTAGGAGATTTTAAAGGAAAAAGTTATTAAACTAATTAGAATTAGAACTTAAAGAAACAAAAGAAAAGGAATCTAACTATTATTAGGGATTCTATGGGTTTTATATAAAAACAAGACAAAATAAAAAAATATATAAAATAAATGCTATAAAAGAAGAAACTATGCTAACATTAATAGATTTTGGAAATTTTGATGTTGAATAAAATAAAAGGAAAGAAAAATGAATACTATTTAAAAGAGAAAATTAAACTAACATTAAAAAAAAAAATTAAACTAACATTAAAAGATTTGATGCACATAAAAAATAAAAATAAAAGGGATATTATTAAAGAAAAATTAATAGAATACTGATAGATTTGATGCGTAAAAGGAAAGAAAAAAAAAGAATAATATTAAAAAAATAAACTAATATTAAAAAATAATAATAAATATGAACAACGACTATTACATAGTAATTTAATAGCCGTTTAATCAAGAATTATAAAATTGGGTGTAATATTGATAATTACCACTAAATGAATATTAGTGCATTGAATATGATAATAATGACATCATGAGTTGTAATTCCCAATTATGTTAGCACTATTTTAATAAATTAATGAAAAGTAACAATGTGCTAAGTGTGAATGTGCTTATGTGAACATAGCAAACTCACTTAATTAACTAAATTTATATCTAGATATGCTTATCATGATTAACTAGATGCCCACAATTAAATTAAACAAAATAGGAAGATTGAATCAACTATGTGAATAACATGAACAAAGTATACAGGATAAAAAGTTGAAGTTAACCCAGTCACTCTAAGAGAGAGAAAATGGAGATAGAAAGACCGAGCATCCAAACATAATACTTGGATCGCTAGTGAATCCTCGAGTCGGGAAATAGTGATCGGTAGTTCAATCCTCAAGCAATTATCCAATCCGAGTTAGGGTTTTAGTATCGGTGGTCAAGTTCTCGATGCTTCGGCAGGGTTTTGGCGTCAGGGTTTGTATTTTCTTGATGCTTCGGCAGAGTACCTTTCACCAAAAATCTCCCTTTGAAAAATGTACCAGGGGTACGGTATTTATAGAATTCTTCAACCAATGAGATGTTGACGCGTTTTGAGACACATCAGGCCATTTAGAATTGGCGGTCCCCGGATTTGGAGTGGACGGTCACCACAAAAATCAAGCTTCCAAGGGTTTCATATGGCGGTTGCCACAATGAAGTTGGCGACCCCATGGTTCAAATGTGGCGGTCGCGACTTTGGCTAGGATTTTCGAAAGGTTCTTGTGTAGGTTGCCACAATCAAAGTTGGCAGTCCCATAGTTCAAGTTGGTGGTTCAAGGTGATTTCACTAGTTTGGAGGTTTTGATCATTGGGTTCAAATCACTGAGCTTGGATAACTTTTCGAGGATTGTTTCAAGAGAACCATTCCACTTGCTTTCATCATCGAATTCACCCGGATCAACCTAAGATTGGCGGGGTCAAATTGGGGTGTCTATAATATTGAGCTATCTTTTCTTCTTTGACCGTCCACTCTCCATTTTCCTAGGATACGACCAGAGCCGAGTCTCCTATAACCTTCAACTTCCTTGCCCTAGTTCTAATGCGGCTTCCAATCTAGCTAAGCAAGCTTCGTGCTCGACCTGATTGTTAGTAACCTCAAAATTCAACTTAAAAGCCAAAGGGATACGAGAATCGTTGAGGGGTAACAAGGAGTATCCCTATCCCATAACCGTATTGGTTTGAGACCCCATCAAAATAGAGGCTCCATTGATCCATCTCAATATTCAGCACCTGCTCATCAGGAAACTTAAATTCAGGCTCTTCTTCACCATTGATAGAATGATTGGCTAAAAACTTAGCAACGACTCTCCCTTTTACTGATTTTTCTCGTGATATACTGCAAATCAAACTCGGCTAGCATCAGTAACCACTGAGCTAACATTCCAATTAATGGTGGCTTTTCAAAGAGGTATTTGAGTAGATTCATTCTTGAGATTAGAATGACACGATATGCTAACATGTAGTGGCGTAACTTCCTGAATGCCCAGACCAATGCCTAGCAAATCTTTTACAATGGCGTAAACCATCGTTCACATTTGGTCATCTTCTAACTCTAGTAGTAGACGACTCTTTCTACCTTAGCTTCATCTTTCTGTGCAAGAATACATCCCATTGCTGAACCAGTCACTGATAGGTATAGTATCAAAGGATTGCCGGGTTCTGGGGGTGACAAAACTGTAGGATTTTGCAGATATTTATGTACGACTTCAAAGGCATCCTGACACTGTTGATCCCACTAAAACTTGATTTCTTTCTTTAAGAGTCGGAAGAATGGTTCACAGGTAGTGGTTAGCTTGGCGATGAATCGGCTAATAAACTAAACCTTTCCTAAGAAACTCCTTACGTCCTTCTTGATCTTCGGGTGAGGCATTTCGAGAATGGCCTTAATCTTCGAAGGGTCTAACTCTATACCTTGCTGTGTGAATATGAATCTAAGAATTTTTCCTACAGTGACTCTGAAGGCACACTTTTGAGGATTCAAACGCATCTTGTATTTTTTTATCTGCTCGAAGAATTTTCTCAATGCGACGACGTGTCCCTTTCGAGTTTTGGATTTCACAATCATATTGTCCACATATACTTTTACCTATTTGTGTATCATGTTGTGCAGCAATGCTGTTGCAGCCCTTTGGTTTGTTGCTCTTGCATTTTTTAGCCCAAGCGGCATGACATTATAAAAATAGGTACCCCAAGGTGTTATGAAGGTAGTATTCTCTCAGTCCACTAGATCCATCAGAATCTAGTTATACCCCGGGAAGCCATCCATGAAGGACAAGAGTGCGTACTTTGCGGCGTTATCTACCAAAACATCTATATGGGGGAAAGGAAAGTCATTTTTGGGACTAGTCTTGTTAAGGTCTCTGAAGTTGGCACTTACCTGGATCTTCCCGCCTTTCTTTGGTACGGGGACAATATTAGCAATCCACTTTGGATACTCTGTAACCATGAGAAATCCAGCATCTAACTTTCTGATAACTTCTTTGATCTTGAGCGCCCAATTTGGCCTAATTCTCCTTAGCTTTTGCTTGACAAGTTTAGCATCGGGATACAAGGGGATTTGATGCTGTACAATGTCGGGGTCTATACCAGGAATGTCTTCGTAAGACCATACGAAAACATTTTTAAATTTTTTTAATAAAAAGATTAGTTGTTTACGTATTTCTAAAGATAGGGTGAAACCAATCTGAACCATTTGTGGGTTATTTTCATTATTAAGATTTATCGAAATTGTTTATTCAGTTATAGGTTTGGCTTGCATTTTTTTTTTCTCTTTCGATTAAGGATTTTAATTCTTGGGGGATATCTTCCTCGAATTTGTTAAAATTTTCGAAATTAAGACAAAATATTGGAGACACATCAAAGTAAGTAATGTCTAATTTCATTCCATTGATTTCAAAATAGATTACATCCTAAGACTCAAGATAGAAAGGACTCGAGATGCTAGCAGATGCATTCCTAGAAGACTCAATGTTAACCAACATGGTAAAGAAAGATTCAACAGACTCTAACCTACTCGTTACATCATATATAATAAAAAACTCAAAGGACTAACTCTTTTTCATTTTAGTTGCATCCATGACAAGCAAAGTGTGATCTGCAGGCGCGTTAGCATCCATCATCAACACATCTTTATCTTCGTCATCATTGCCTATATACACCCGGGTCATCTCTTCATTGAAGAAAGACTCTAGATCTCCTTCTTCGCAAAGATTTGCCCAATTTGTCTTCACTTTTCCTCTGAGACCCATTTGCCAAATCTCAACTTCTTCATCACTTTCAAATAGCTGGTGACTAAAAAGATCTTTAATCCTAGCAATTTCTTATTAGTCTTCTCTTCTATCCATGGTTTTAGGAACCCACAGTAAGAGAAATCATCCCTTTCTTCGATGAAACGTCCATTCAGCGTCGGCCCATTATTTCCTATGTTTGCCTTCTCCAGTTCTAGCTTGTATCCCAGTCTATACCCAAGGCGATTGTGATTTATAGGGATCGGCTCAGAGATCCCTTCCAGATGCTTTCCTAATCCCATGCCCGAAAAATAGGATATTTTCTTCATCATGGCTACAACTTTTGGGTTAACATAACTCCTCTCGTTATTCATCAGAACTTGTATGACCTTGTTTTCATCAAAATCGAATCCATTCAATAAGAAATCCTCCACCCTGTGTTGGATCTCAAGAAGCGGGTTAGCATCACTGAGTGGAGCTGGTAGACTAGTTTCACTCGGTATAGTGATAGTTACTTCATCTTTGATCAATTTTATCTTTTGGTGTAGGGTGGATGGAACAACTCTAATTTGTGGGTCATGTAGCCATTTTCTTCCCAGTAGCAGGTTAAGTAACGCTGGAACGTCAAGGACATAAAATTCTACTTCGCTTTCCAAGGCTCCCACTATTACAATGAAAGTCACCAATCCTAAGACATCTCTTCGCGTGTTATCATATGCTCCTACCCCCTGTGCACTTGGCTTGAAGTCTTGCATCTTCAATCCTAGGTACTAAGCAGTTCGAAGTGGGCATACGTTGAAGGCAGAGCTGTTGCCGACCAAAACAATCAGTACCCATTTTTCCAGACATTTGGCAGTTAAATGCAACAGCTTATTATGGGATGGCCTTTCTGCTAGAAAATCCCTGTCACTGAAGGCAATAATATTAGACTATTTCTCGAGTACGAGCATTCCAACTATTTGGTCCAGAGTGACACTAATCAGTATGTTCACGTTATTAAAGGCTTTTAGGATCACCTGTCGGTGTTTATGGGATGTCAAGAGCAACCCCTAAATTCTTACATTGGCTTGTGTCTTCTTAAGCCGCTTTAGCACTACATCTTCCTCTTCACCATTCTGTCTCTTTATTCTTTCGGCCCGTTTCCTCGGTTCCTCTGTGCCTCGGCTCGGCTGCCCCTTCTCTAGCTATGCGGGCTTAAAGTGTCTTCAACTCCTTGTCAGGTGTTCTATTTTCTCTTCGGGCTCTTATGGCTCTTCAAATTAGTTAAATACATCCCAAATTTTGGCCACCGGGCCTCTTTTATCTCGAAAGGCCCAAAAACTATCTGTCTCTTCACTGTTCCATTCATTTTTCTAGAAGTCTTCCTCGATCCCCATTATGTTTTGTGAAAACCATTTGGACTGTTCGTTGATTGCGGCCTCCAGCTCAAAAAGTTGTGGCAATGACACTTCATCCAACAGGTCTTCGTAACCGTAGGACGGGGAAAGGCCCCAAGGTTCTCACAGGTCTCTATGGTCATGTGATTCTTCGACCACCGGGTGCCATTCCAGCACATCTTCTCCTTCATAATATTCTATATTTGTGAATTCTTGCTCGACTTCTTCCAACTCCCACATGTTATTCTCTTCCTGATAATCCCATTTGAGTGAACATGAGATAAGCCCATCGGGTAGAGGTGTCCTCGATTTTGGTTTATGGAGATAAGCCTAACAAATTTACTTGGGGAGTACTTCCATCTTTTTGCTCCTTCTTTTCTTCGACTTTCGTACTAACTGGCAATTTTTCTTCCTGCTTGTTCTCAATTGTTAGCCTAAGGGCTTTTTAATTTGATTTTGATGATTTTCATAATTCATTTTCTAAGAATAAATATTTTTAATGGA
>JAOTRH010022584.1:10101-21939 GCA_034768845.1 Heliamphora exappendiculata | reverse complement strand
TTGTACATGTACTTTTACATGTAATGCCTGTGATGGCCGATTTTGTACGCCTTGAGGCGATACTATTATTCATGTATAAGATTGCATGATTTATAGTTTTATGAGAGTTGAATTGTGAAAAATTTTTATTCAATGTTGTATATTTGATATTCAATTGTAAAAACTTATTTTTCATAAAGGGGTTTTTTGGTGGGCTTTCGTGTGATCTGAATGTCAGGACGTGACAACTTAGTATCAGAGCTCTGGGTTCGAATACCTATGAGCCCTGGGCAAGAGGGTACATCACCTTGTGAGGATGTATGTATACTTGATTGCATGTGTTACAGCGTTTTTCTAACATAGCATGACAGCTTGTGGTGTATACGTGGGTATGAAGGTTGGACCTTTGGATTGATTAGTCTTGCTTTCGGGCGTTTGGGTTAACAAACTTGGGAGCCATATTAGAGACGCGTTTCGCGGATGTGATTTCTAGTAAGGAATCTAAGTAGGTTATCCAGATGGACGAGTCTTTCTTGTTGGTTCTCCTTGGTATGTGAGATGTGATGACATGATATGATGTGGCTATGTGTTGCCATGCCTATGTGTTATGTCATGTACGTTAGCAATAACATGTTGTTCAGATTCTTATCCTGTTATGTGCTTTTGTATAGAGTTATGTCCACGCGAGGAGGACGAGGCCGAGGTCGAGGTCGAGGCCGTGGCTGTGGTTTTGGCCGAAGGGACGTTCCAGTCCCAGATGTTGGGGATGCTAATGCACCCCAAGGACCTGTTGCTAAGGGAGATCTATTGCGTAAGATGATCGACTCCATCCGGCAACTGGCTGAGGCTGCTATGGGGAGAGAGACCGTACATGAGCCGGGGGTAACGGTAGCGATGCGTGAGTTTTGTCGCCTAGACCCTCCTACCTTCTCTAGGGATCCCAATCCCATGGTTGCCACTGAGTGGCTGGAGCTGGTTACTCGGATCCTTAATTCGCTTCAGATTAAGAAAGATGATCTGAGAGTTATATGTACCGCTTTCCAGCTGAGAGGGAGTGCTCATATGTGGTGAAAGTTTGCCAAGACCACAGTGGCAGGCACCTGGGATGCGTTCACGAAGGTATTTCTGAAAAAATACTTTTCAGCGACTTTGAGGGATCGCTACATAGAGGACTTCCTTTTTCTGACATAGGGGAAAATGACAGTGCTTGAGTACGAGGATGAGTTTACTAGTCTATCTAGATTTGCATAGGAGATTGTGCCTACTGATGAGTTTTGTGCAAAACGGTTCGAGAGGGATTTGAGACTCGCTATTCGAGACAGAGTGTCCGCACTCAGGCTGCAGGTTTTTACAGAGTTAGTGGAGACCACCATGAAGGTGGAGGATACTCTGAATGAGACGCGCCGAGACAGAGACAGTTGGGGACAACAAGGTGGGGGACGCTCACATGATCATGGGCGCAGGGAGAACAAGCATCGACGGACATCTGGTTCGAGTTCTCACTCAGTGGGGTCGTATCCACCACAGTCTTCTACATCCAGGACTCCCGTAGCTTCAACGGGAAGGTCAGATCAAAGGGCTCTTTGTCATAGATGCCAGCAGCCAGGGCATCGTGCAGCGGAGTGCAGCAGTGCAGCGCCTGTTCAAGCCTAGTCACAGTCACAGTTGCAGGTGCAAGAGAGAGGATCGCCGATATGTTTTGAGTGTGGGCAGTCTGAGTACATCAGGAGAAACTTTCCTCAGGGAGGGAGCATTCAGAGTACAGCAGGAGCACCAGCTGTTCCATCAGGCCAGAGGAGACAGATGTATTCACAGCCTAGAGTTCAGACGTCAAGATTTGCAGAGGAAGGAGCTTCAGTGCAGTCCGACAGACAGTCTATAGTGCAGGGCCACAGTGGATCGGCCAGAGCTTACGTTCTTGCAGACCCCAGTTCTTCTCAAGCACCAGTCATACCCGATGTCGCTGTTACCACCTCCGTGATTAGAGGTACTCTTCTAGTCTTCAGATCATGGGCCAGTGTTCTCATCGACACTGGAGCATCACGTTCATTTATATCATCTTCTTTCGCATCTGCTTTGGGGTTGCGAATGGACTAGTTGGGTAGTACCTTGTGTGTAGAGACCCCGGTGAGTGGGAGTGTGAAGTTGAGCCTTGTCTGTAGATCTTGCATGTTGGAGGTTGCCGGTCGTTGCTTAAAGTTTGACCTTGTTATTCTAGACTTGACTGCGTTCAACGTCATTCTAGGGATGGACGGGCTGACCACCTATCGTGCTTTCATCGATTGTGATCGATGGAGAGTGACGATTTATACACCGGCTGGAGATCATTTCTGTTTTGTTGGAGATCGGCACGAGGGTTTGAGGTCTTTGCCCAGTTCTGTGCGAAACCAGGGCAACCTGAGTTTCCTTTTCTCAACTCTTATGTTGGATGAGGAGGTAGGGGTTCGAGGAGAGTTACCTCCGGTGGTGTGCAACTATCCTGATGTCTTTCCTGATGATTTGTTTGAGTTACCGCTGAGCCAGGAGGTAGAGTTTTCTATTGATCTAGTTCCCTGAGCTGCTCCTATTTCTATACCGTCTTATCGGTTTGCACCTGCTGAGCTACATGAGTTTAAGGTACAGCTTCAGGAGCTATTGGAGAGGGGGTTTATATGTCCGAGTACCTCGTCGTGGGGAGCTCCTGCTCTGTTTGCCAAGAAGAAGGATGGATCCTTACGTTTGTGTATTGACTACCGAAAGTTAAACCACGTGACAATGAAGAACAAATATCCGATGCCGAGGATAGATGACTTGTTTGATCAACTGAGGGGTTCGAGTTGTTTCTCGAAGATAGACTTGAGATCAGGATATCACCAGCTGAGGATTAGGGACGAGGACATAGCGAAGACCACCTTTAGGACTCACTATGGTCACTACGTGTTTCTGGTTATGCCGTTCGGTCTGACGAATGCGCCTGCTACGTTCATGAGTTTGATGAACCGGATCTTCCACCCTTATCTGGACAGATTTGTAGTGGTATTTGTGGATGATATTCTGATATATTCACCTACCAGAGAGGCACATGAAGATCATCTGCAGATCGTGCTACAGACTCTGAGAGAGCACCGCTTGTATGAGAAGTTCGGAAAGTGCGAGTTTTGGATGTCTGAGGTGAAGTTTCTTGGACACGTAGTGTCGATAGACGGGGTAGCTGTGGATTCATCAAAGACAGATGTTATGACCGGTTAGGAGCGACCGAAGAGTGTCTTTGAGATACGTAGTTTTCTGGGTTTGGCAGGCTACTACAGACGGTTCGTGAAGGACTTTGCTAGGCTTGCTGCACCGATGACGCTTCTGACTCGGAAGGGAGTGGTGTTTGCTTGGAGTGAGTCCTGTGAGTCAGCTTTCCAGGAGCTGAAGGCGAGATTGGCTAGTCCGCCAGTTTTGATCATTCTAGAGCGAGGCTTGGGTTATACCGTGTACTGTGATGCTTCACACGACGGCCTTGGATGTGTTATGATGCAGGTGAGTAAGGTTGTAGCCTACGGTTCCCGGCAGTTGAAGATGCACGAGCAAAACTATCCTACGCATGACTTAGTGTTGGCAGCAGTGGTCTTCGCTTTGAAGACATGGCGTCACTATCTGTATGGTGAGCATTTCGAGGTTTTCCCCGATCACAAGAGCTTAAAATACTTGTTTCACAGAAGGACCTGAATTTATGCCAGCGACGGTGGATGGAGTTATTAGAGGATTACGACTTTGATTTGCAGTATCATCCTGGGAAGGCCAACGTGGTAGCTAACGCGCTCAGTAGGAGATCTCACGGATCATTAGCTTCTGTGGTTATACGTGAGTGGGACATGCTTCGAGAGGTTGGGGAGTTTGATTTGTACCTTACAGACACCGCGACGGGTGCTACCTTATTTTTTGTAGTTACTCGACCAACATTGATTGTACGTGTGCTAGAGCTCTAGCAGACGGATCAGGAGGCTCAGATGATATGAGATCGCGTTGCTAGTGGCGAGGATACATCAGGATGGGTTGTGGGTTCTGATCAGAGTCTGAGATTGGCAGGCAGGTTATTTGTGCCAGAATCATGCCGAGCTAAGTTATTACATGAGTGTCATCATTCTCGTCTTGCCGTGCATCCTGGAGGCACGAAGATGTACCATGACCTTCGTCGTCAGTTCTTCTGGACGGGGATGAAGAGAGACGTGATCCAGTTTGTTTCCTGATGCCTCACCTGTCAGCAGGTAAAGGCGAAACATCAGAGACCGGCAGGATTGCTACAGTCCTTGCCTATATCAGAGTGGAAGTGAGAGCATGCAACGATGGACTTTGTGTCAGGACTTCCTCGATCACCTAGGGGACACGACGCCGTGTGGGTTGTGGTGGATAGGTTGACGAAGTTTGCACACTTTCTTCCCATTCGAGTGAAGGATTCAGTGGAGAGACTGAGTCAGTTGTATGTTAAAGAGATAGTCAGGTTGCATGGAGTTCCAGTGTCTATTGTTTCAGACAGAGACCCACGCTTCACATCACGTTTTTGGTAGAGTCTACAGGAGGCCTTGGGAACGAACTTAACATTCAGTACTGCTTTTCACCCCCAGACAGATGGCCAGTCATAGAGGACTACATAGATTCTGGAGGATATGCTGAGAGCTTGTGTCCTTGATTTCAGAGGTTCGTGGGAGGATCATCTATCGTTGGCAGAGTTTGCATACAACAACAGCTATCAGTCTAGTATTGGGATGGCACCATATGAGGCTTTGTATGGTAGACCATGTAGATCGCCCGTCTGTTGGACAGATGTGGGAGAGACCACAGTTTTGGGACCAGATAAGGTACGCGAGACATCGGAGAAGGTTACGGTGATTCGCCAGCACCTACTGACAGCTCTGAGCCATTAGAAGAGTTATGCAGATCAAAGGAGACGACCTTTGGAGTTTGCAGTGGGAGATCATGTGTTTCTGAAGGTCTCGCCACGTAGAGGTGTGATGAGGTTTAGTCGTAGCGGGAAGCTATCGCCGCGCTTCATTAGACCATTTGAGATCCTTGATAGGATAGGTGAGGTTTCTTACCGTTTGGCGTTGCCACCTCAGTTAGCATCAGTGCATAACGTGCTTCACGTTTCCATGCTTCGGAGGTACGAGCCTGATCCTTCGCATGTGTTAGATTGGGCAGAGCTGCGGATTAATGAGGATGCCACTAATGAGGAGCGATCAGTGAGGATTCTTGATACAAAGGAGCAGATGTTGCGGGGTAGAACAATTGCTTATGTCAAGGTCCTTTGGCATCATCGCGGGGTGGAGGAAGCGACGTGGGAACTTGAGTCTAGGATGCGTGCTAGATATCCAGACCTGTTTTCCTCTTGACCTGTTGTAAATTTCATGGGCAAAATTCCTTAAGGGGGGGAGAGTTGTGAGACCCGAAACCTTGTTCTTTTATGTTATTTATATATTTGATGTGTTTGTTTCAGTATATGAATAGCATCGATGCATGATTTATGCCTTGAAGTTGTAGAACAACATGTGTAGATGTGTTTTACGCTTTTTAGGGTTCAATAGAGGCTCGTTTGGCTTGTGCTTGGACCAAAAACCTTGACTAGGTGAGTTGGGATGGTTTTTGGCTTGAAAACCACGAAGCAAATTCCAGTACGCCTCTGTGGAGGAGTTCGGTCGACTGGGGGGTCCAATTCGGTCGACCGAACTGGTTTTTTTTGGGTTCAGTCGACCGAACACTATGGTTCGGTCGACTGAACTGTGTAATTTTCCATTTTCTATAAAAGCGGCAGTGGTGAAGTTATTGAGACAAAAACATTTCTACAGCCCTAAGAAACCCTTTTCTCCTCCTTCTCTCTAGATTTGAGGGCCCGGGGCTTGGGTTTTTGTTATTTCTTTTGTGGATCCTTGCTATCGGGGCCGAGGGTTTCGTATATATCCGGTCGGATTCTCGTTCTGAAGTCGTTCAATTTTGAAACGTCGAGTTCTTGACTCTCCGAGGTAGAATTCTAGATCCTACTACTGTATTAGGGTGATATATGTAATTGTATACGCTTTCACCGGGTAAAAATGCATAAAACGTGATTTTCATGTGTAACCGTGGTTTTTGGATAAAAGTGGTATTTTTACGCCTTTTTCTCGGTTGTATGCATGATCCGGGTGTGTTGACATCCGTGGTTTTCAAAAGTGGTTTGAAAACGTGGTATTTTGTGAAAACGGTAAAAAAACGTGATTTTAGATGTTTGGAACTAACCCGCGGGGTTGAGTCTCATCCTTTTCAAAGGTTTTGTGGGAAATGGTGTTAGATCTCCATGTTGATGGATGGGATCTCTTATACATGCGTGCATAAGCTATTTTACTGGTTTTTGTAGTGGAACTACGGTGGATTTTTAAATGTTATCCCTAGATGTACCGTGACAGTGGGTTTGGTTGAGTTAGGCTTCCATTGCTCCTCGGTGTAAGTCAGAAACGTGCACAGCGTAGGTGCTCTGTACGTTCGGGTTAGTCCCCGTAAATTGAGTGTATTGGGTGCTTTATACCCTCGGGCTCAGGTCCCGTAAATTAAGCAGTAGGTGGTCAGTACCTTCAGTCATGGAAATTCGTAAATTGAGTGGTTGGTGGGTGCTCTAGACCCTCAGGCTCGACCCGTAAATTGAGTACGTTGTTGTGACTCTGTATAGAGCTTATCATTATCAAGCATGTGGGTTCACGGTAATGGATAAGAGTCTATAGTTGTTACCTTTGTATGTAGGGCAGAGTCGGTACATAGGATCTCATTTACATTTTGTCTCCTCGGTTGTGTGACCCGAGTGGAGAATACTGTGTTTTACTGCTTTTCCTTAACTACGGCATGATATCTGTTAGGATAATATGCATTGTTTGAAGGCAGAAAAATGTGAGTTTTATGAGATTAAACCGTTTTGAGGCCCGTGGAGGCTTGATGGAAAATTGTTAATTTTTTATGGAAAAACCTTTTAAGCTCCCGTGGTTGAGCCCATGTGTGTGAGATTACATAGCTTTCATTACAGTTTTTACTGTCTATGTTTTATTGGGTTTTGGCTCACGGTGTGGGATTTTCTAAAAAATATTTTCAGGTGATTTTGACGAGTTGACCTAGTTGCAGAGTTGATGAAAAATTTGCTGTAGTTTTCCCTATTTTTTGTACATGCACTTTTACATGTAATGCTTGTGATGGCCAGTTTTGTACGCCTTGAGGCGATACTATTATTCATGTATGAAATTGCATGATTTACAGTTTTATGAGAGTTGAATTGTGAGAAATTTTTATCCAATGTTATATATTTGATATTCAATTGTAAAAATCTATTTTTTTATAAGTAGGTGTTTTGGTGGACTTTCGTGTGATCTGGATGTCAGGGCGTGACTCAAAGGGAGCATCATCATCAAACTCGACAAGAGCCCATTTGTTTTTCAGTACTGAGTGCTAGGTATAGAAATTAGACTAGTTTAGATTATTGTGTGTAATCTTCATTACCTAGTAATAAATTTTTTTTTTCAGCTTTATTCAAATTCACGTGTTTGTGTTTGCATTTCTTCCAAAAAAAGTCTTGAAATACGACATTGAACTACACACAATTGCTTGACAGGATTTTATGTCGATCTCGACGAAAAATTTGTTTATTTAGTTAACAAAATGTAAAATTTTATCTTCTAGTTTTAAGACTCAAATTAAAGCGTCAATAATAATTAGGGAGCACGTCCTTTGAACTGTTATATTTGTATTACTAGTGTTACAACTCATCCATTGTAAGTTTGCTCGAGTTTATTGGCTAAGGCCCGTTATATTAGTCTATGCCTAAGAGTTATTAATATTATGAATCTAAAGAAAAACTATTCACAAATGCAAACGTTATAACTATATTAATATTGCTTTTATTATTTATTTATATTTTTACAAAGTAATTTGTACTATTTACAAATAAATAAATCATTATTACACAATACAATAGTGAAAACATTTTACAGTTAATATGAAAATGAAAACTGTATTTGTGAATAATTTATAGCACTAATTTCTATAAATACCTTATTTTGGACAATGACTTATTTGTTTACTTTATTTTATTAATTTTTATTTTTATTGAATTTTCATACTTTAGTGTAATTATTATACTTTTTTCATTTTTTTCATCGAGGTGAGCCAAAAAACTTATTTTTTGATAATAACATATTTTTTTAATACAAGACAATTTATTTCATTTTATTTATTTTTAGTGTTTTTCATTTAGTAAAACTATTATATTAAATTATTGTTTGTGATTTTTTATCGTTTAGTAAAAATTGTTATATTTTTCTAACTTTTAGTCCAAGAATTATTTAGGTCTTTATACATAAAAAAAAAATTAGAAGGAAACAAAAATAAACCAAAATTAATTTGATAGAGCCAAGTTCTCGTTTTTCTATATTTTCTTTTAAAATTGTGTGGATTAAAAAAGAAAAAAATAAAAAAATAAAAAATTATACCATATAGAAGTACAAACGTCACAAAATGTCAAAATAAACTCATTATATATACCGTAAAAGCAAAAAAAGTAAAAAAATGAGATTTTTAATATATATAGGGTTAATTAATTAAAAAAAATGAGATTTTTAATATATATAGGGTTAATTAATTAAAAAAAATGAGATTTTTCTGAAAAAACAAAATTAAAATAGAACTCATTCCAGTAAAAAGACAAGGGAAATTTAGTGGGAGCTCCCATTTTTTTAGTGAAGTATAGGGCAAAAAAAGGACATAAAAAAATGACCTAATAGTGAAGAAGGAGGTTTTTATATTATTGGGTATGAATACTTGTAATATCATATATATAGGGTTAATTAATTATTAATCATGTCTGAAAGACTTCTAACAATTTAGTCCCATTAATAAGATTTTTAAGATCTAGTCC
This sequence comes from Heliamphora exappendiculata, assembly GCA_034768845.1. Lineage (NCBI taxonomy): Eukaryota > Viridiplantae > Streptophyta > Magnoliopsida > Ericales > Sarraceniaceae > Heliamphora > Heliamphora exappendiculata. The sequence goes on along the minus strand of JAOTRH010022584.1, from coordinate 13,070 downwards.
TATTTTTTAAATGCCAGTTTAAAATATGACAAATATACTTGTAGGTTGAAACCCTAGGAATTCAGATCTGATCCCTAGACCTCAACATCGCAGACCTCGGCGACCCCCCAAATTTCCTCTCCTCCTTCTCCTCAGATTAGCTCTGATGGCCGCCTCCTTCGTCGCTCCTCCTCCCCTGCCACCCCTCTCCCGTCGACGTTCCTCCTCCTCATCAAATTTGATCTGATGGCCGATGCCGCTGCTACTCTTCCTCCTTACCGCGTCGCCCCTCCTCCTCCTCCACCCAAATATAGACCACCGACTTATTATCTCCCGTTGTCGCTCCTACTTTTCCAGATTTAGACCATGGATCTGGACCACCGAATTTTTCTCCACATTCCTCCTTCTCCTTTAAGTCTGGACCACCAACTTAGATTTGGACCGTGGGCTGATAAATTTGGTATTTTGGCTGAGAAATGTCTTAGTACAAGATTTTGTTTTAAACTGAAAAAATTTTTAGTACAAGAAATTTAATTGAGAAATTTCTCAGTACCGTTTCGTTTTCTTCTTCTTCTTCTTCTTCTTCTTCTTCTTCTTCTTCTTCTTCTTCTTCTTCCAGTTCTTATAAATTTAACTGAGAAATTGCTTAGTACAAAATATTTCAGTATAAGAAAATTTCTCAGTTAAATTTCTAAGAACTCGTCGAAGAAATTTCCAGAGAAGAAGGAAGAGACTGACGTCAGAGAAAGAGGAGATCGATGTCGGAGAAGAAAGAGGAGATCGTTGTCAGAGAAGGAGGAGATCGCTGGTGAAAGAAGAAGTCAACAACGGAGAAGGAGGAGATCGACGCTGGAGAATGGGGAGATTACTGGAGAAGGAGGAGGGCGACGCTGGAGATGGAGGATGTAGGGACCCAGTCCCTTGAAATTTAAAAGGATTTATTTAAAACTCGTTGTGGTTGGTTTGGTGGCATGTGATTGAATGTTTAATTGAGGAAAAGAATTAAAACTTGAGCATGATAACATTGCTAATAATGATTGTATTCTTGGTAATGCATAAGAACAATTGTTGTGAGGCGTTTATGATTTGATTCAGTTGTATATCATTTATGCAAAGTCACTTTTAGCGTTGACCGCTCGAGCGGTCGCCTGTCTGCTCGAGCAGAATGTCAGCGAGTAGACTTATAAAATCGTGGATTAAGCCTCTCTCTTTCATTTTCCTTCTCTCTCTAAACTTTTGTTTGAATCCGTAAAACTTTCCTTGGTGCTTCTTAGGGTTTCCCTTGCCCATTAGTGGTGATTTCTTGCTCCTCTCTTGGTGGAACATCCATTAGAAGGTCAAGCTTGGCGTTGGAAGCTTTCTTTTCACCTCTTAGTTGGAGGTCTTCGTGTTTGGAGTTTGTTAGGACTCCATTCTTATGTCTTGTGCATCTAAGAGATAGGATCTATGACTTCTCATGAACATTGTTGGATATGGGTCGATTATTTTGAATTTACATATGAAATCATAATAAATCTTTATTTTTTAAACCCCAAATTAGGGTTTAATGTTAAAGCATGTTAAAGCTTTAATTTGTGGGTGATTTAAGATAATTGTAACTTGTTGTTGTTGTAAGATATGGTTGGGTTTGAAGGATAAGGAATTAGGGATTGGTTTTTGGGGTAATCCTCGAAAAATTGGGAATTTTTTGATTGATGAATTCAATGGTAAAAGTAGTTAATGATTTGGTAAATTTTGTGTTGTGGGGGTCTATTTACATGTATAAAATTCATGAATTTAATGATATTTGAAATTCATGTTATAATGGGTTGGGATTTTGAACAAACTATGTAAACTTTTTGGATTTTGGGAACTACAAAGTGTTGGTTAGAGTTTTTAAACTAATTAAACCCAAATATATGATATTGGATAAATGTGAAGGATCATGGGATGTTTGGGTGAGGTTTCGAGTTGATTAAAACCTGAATGTGAAATGGGTGATATATCGGGGATTAATAATGATTGTAACCCTCACGCATGTTGGGTGTTGAAGAGAGGAACTATGTTTGGGTTGGACTCGCGTTTGAGATGTTAAACATGATGATGTGAATAAATCGATTTGGAATCTACGGATCATAATTACGAGCTAGTCTAGCTTCTCGGTAAAAAACTAAAAAATTATAAAGATTCAGGTACCCTGCCCATCGGTTAATAACTGAGAAGGAGGAGTTAGTCGTGGCGAATTATAGAACGCATTTGCCACTTGACGCGCCTCATATGGCCCGGTCGGTAGTAGCCATGCATGGGTCTATAAGCTTGTCCTGCGTCGGTTCTTAAAACTTTAAAACTATAATTGGGTTGGATGTTTGTCCCACGGTTAAAGACTGAAAAAGTAAATGAATTGAATTGGGTTAGATACTTGGCTCACGGTAAAAGATTGTAAAAAGTACATGAATTGAATTGGGTTGGATACTTGGTCCACGATGAAATACCATAAAAAGTACATGAATTGAAGTGGGTTGGGCATTTGTCCCTCGGTGAAAGACCGTAAAATAGTCCCTGAATTGAGGTAGATTGTAAAACCATAAAATGGATGAGATATGAAGAGTATTGGAATGGTGGAAAATCCTTGATACTTAAAAATGTGCGTACTCTCTGTCTACCAACGAATGTATCTTGAATAATGACCTCTGTAGCAACAGACATGTGACCAGATTACTCTTCTAGCTCTCAAATCCACCGAAAGGTAGGGTTTTTGATTCGAATCTCTGCAGCCACGACATATCATCCAGCGCGATTCTAGATGTCTTACTCAGAACTCAACACATTAGCCACAGAGGCACACGACACTATTTGCCTCATCCTGCGAAAAAATCTCGTTCCTGAAAAAATCTCATGCGTGGCCCATTGGAGTGACGTCGGGTAGGCCCGAGGCGTGAATGTTACAGGCTCATGTGCTGGCGAATCTCCAATTTTGTAGCAGCTAATCCATGTAAACATGACGCTGAGGC
>JAOTRH010022584.1:0-10091 GCA_034768845.1 Heliamphora exappendiculata | reverse complement strand
ATATGAAGAGTAGTGGGTAAAGTGTATAGGGGGGGGGGGGAATTGTGGAAGTTGATAATTTGAAATGGGTGTAATGAAATTGGGATAAAGGACTAAATGATGGATTGTGAGAAAAATTGAGTCTAATTTGCATAAGAAAAATTGGTTATGTGAATGGGTTTTCGGTAAAGAATGGAATTCATTTTTGATAAATCTATGTGGTGCATTTCGCATAATTATCCTTGCATATCATACATATGTTCATTGTTAGTTAATTTTTTACGCGTCTCGGCTCATATTGTTTAACAACATTTCAGGTAATAGCAGGAAGAAAACAATGAATTGAGAAGTACAATCTTGGAGACCTTTTTTGTAGCTTAATAGAATTATACACCCTTTGATAATACCTTTTGAGAATAGGAATTGTAAAGATGTAATTCTCATGAACACTTTGTATGAATGTTTGTGAGTTTGAATAACCCATTTTGTAAAATCTTAAGGTTATAATTTCATATCTTGTATGCATGTGAGGGCATCGGATTCCTTGGCTTGGGACAGAATATTGTGATTTCGAACTTGGATTTTGAAATTCTCGAATTGTATGGAGATGTTTCCTTACTAAATGTATGTTTTTCTTGGAATTTGAGTCTATTGTAAAACTTATTCAAAGCTCATAAAAATCAAGTATTTTTCCAATACTTAGAATTTTTTTTAAGATTTTATCCAAAAAAGCTCTCGGGTTCCTCACCACTCGAGCGGTGGAGGGCCCGCTCTAGCAAAAATTTTGGGTCTTTTGGTTTAAAAAGGGGAGGTTTTGTTGGTATCCTTAGGGCATTCTTGGGGGCAAAATCGATCTTTTTAGAAGAATTTTGCAAAAAGTAATTATGTCCTTTTACTTTTATCTTTGATGAGAAAATTAAAAATTTAGACTCTTTTTACAAAGTTTTTCTTTACAAGTTCGTTGGGTTTGAATTTCTTAAATCGGGTTCATTTCTTCATAAAATTGTGTGGGTTTATATTGTTATGAAACTGGGGCGTTATAGAGGAGGTCGGCGTCGAAAAAGAAGGAAGAGTTCGATGACGGGGTTGACACGTGTGTACGTAATAGGGGTATATTAGTCAGAGGAAAATGTTATGGGACTGACATTTTGAAAAATAATGGAAGGAGACTAGTTCTAAAAAAAATGTGTGATGTAGGACCTGGAATAAAAATCCCCACATATATAAAATTAACCCATCTAGAGTACAAGGTTTTGATAGATGGGTCTCTAATGCAGGATAATCATAAGAATTAATCCTCATGTAAAAGAATTTAGAAACTCCTACATCAAGCTAAACTAGAATTTACGCTAATTCTAAATAAAATATTTTAGTCAATCTTTTAATGATTCAAAGTAATTCCACCTACGTAGCATTTAAAGTATTATCTATTATATAGCCAGTCCTAAACTCAGATAAAGTAAGAGGGTTGTACGTTAGGTAATTGACGGATAGCACATCAAAAAGCCCATCAGATCTGAGTGAACATGAATCTAAAGAATTTACGTGTTAATGCTAAAACGCCCCCCTTAAGCGACGCGTTACACCCACCTGTGTAGTGCTTGAAATATGTATTTTTCTTTAAATCCTGATAAAATCAAAATCTATTCATTTCATTATGAATTTCAAAATAATTTTTACATTATATTTTCATCACCAAATCACTCTATTTTATGTCTAAAAATAATATCTCATCAATATCAAGGCATTTATTCAAAAGAAGAGTTTTTATAAAAACCATAGAATTCCAACCTAGTCAAATTAGGTAATATCATTCATCACAATATATATATTAAACCAAATCATAAGAAAATCTACATCAAACCAAGCAAAAAAAAATGGAAAGGAGAAAAACCCAAAAATCCCCAAGTGTCGGATCAAAAAACCAATTGGTAGAAAATATTGCCATGTTGCCCTCGACAAGCACATCAATCTTTCCTTGTTTGGCATTGCAAAAAAAAAACAATTGTTACAAGTCCTGTATACCACCATATAAGAAACTATATTGAGAGAGAGTGAGAGAGACCCATGAGAGAGAGAGAGAGAACGGGGGTTTGCACAAGGGAGAGAAAAGAAGGGAAAATGGGCTGTCAGCTTTTGAGGGGTGGGATGGGTTCCATCCTTAAAAAATCATTTATTTTTCTTCAGATTCTTATAGTGATGGTATTAGTAGTACAGTGATTTTAGTCCTAGTTATGGAAATACACCTAGTGGTTGGCAACATGGGACTGAAGTTTCTATACATGGTAGTGGACAAAGTACCACTCTTTGTAATGTTGACGACGATAGGAAAATAATGGCAACAACGCTCCGTCTCTTCATTTGATGTGGATAATTGATGGGGAGGTCGGTAATGACCGAGCAAGGAACCACGAAATGATTGGTCAATTACGCCAAGACAAGCCAATAACTGAATAGCGCGATCTCCTCCAAATATTAAGGAATAATTCCAACATTCGGGAGGTCAAGTAGTTTATTCAGGATACGAATAAACCTTTTACCGTGATACACAGGATCATGCTTAATCAACACCATGCTCACCTATAAATAAAGACCAACATCACAGCGAGAAGGTATGAGAAAGTTAATCCTTACAATTAGTCTATTATTGCATTATAGAAACTGACTTAAGCATCTAAAGGTAGTCGACCAACATCCCATTGGTGTTAATTTTGATTCCTAATCTTTCAGGTCCAAGGAGGTAGGGCTTAGAACCCAACATACCAGCTCAGTCGACACGGAACCACTATCAAGGTATTATCACTTGGCGCCATCTATGGGAATATTTTCTTATACACTCAATAGTGTAAACGAGAGCCATGACTTCCGACAACAACCATTAATGCCCACCCACGGTAGAATGGGCTATTAACCCATACATCGGTCAACAACTAGCCGACCTAGCCCAGATGGTCCAAGAGCTTGTGCAAGAAACGCATGCTCTCCACCAACGGTTTGAGGTCCAAGCAACAGAGGCCCCGCCGATTTGTGCTGGCCCACCCAATGTCGAATGAGCCAATATTGTGCCCATAAATCATAGAGGATTAAGGAGGGGCATGTCAACAATATCCATGACAGAGAAAATGTGGAGAGTTGATAAATTAGCCCAAGGGCTACAGATCCCCCCCGTGCCGGGAAGCCTATCCTTACATAAATTCAGAGGTCTTTGCCACACTGGAACTTGCAGTGACATAGATGAGTGAACAACTCCAAAATGTCATGGAAATAGTTAGAGGCAAGATGACTGGGGGTGTGAACGAGCTCGTGCAGAGGATAGACCTCCTCGTCTCGCCTGTAATAATGATGGAGGCACTGCCATCAAAGTTCAAGATGAAAGCATTCGATGGGACAAAGGATCCACTGGACCACCCGAAAACCTACAAGGCTTTCATGCATCTCTATGCAGTCCCTGTTGAAATCATGTGCTGAACATTCTCGGCCACTCTAAAGGGATCAGCCCGCGTCTGGTTCAGTCGCCTCAAGCCCGAACTGATCAGCACATCCACACTACTCAGCAAACTCTTCATTGAGTACTTCATTGGTGTGACGTCCCGTCCTTCAGACACGTCGAGACATACATAAATATAAATAAAGAAATATTCTAGCCATTCATCCATATTTATATACGTGAATTATTACATCATAAAGGAGTTCTGAACTGATTAAAAGTACACAACGTAAACAGTTTCATCAAAATATTTTAAAATTTTCACTAAGCACGAGAAAACTGAATGAAAGAACAAAAGCAGAGTTTTAGAATCCTCAGAATGCATCAGCGGGATCCACATGCTCTTGGAACTCACCCCGTTCTTCAAACTTTTCTTCTCCCTCTGCGATGACTTCTTCTAAGAACTCCTCCTCACCTGTGGCACAAATGTCATAAGCTAAAACCCAAAAGTAAAATACTCTAACCTTCTACCTAATCTCACGGCCCAAAATCCACCGCAACGCATATCAGATAACACCCAGTACAATTTATAGTAAAAAAGACAGACAAATATCACAATTTCGGCAAGGCAAACATATATAAGAATAAGTATACATGTGCGTGATGCAAATAAATGTGATGCAACCAATTTAATTTTTTTAATCCAATTTAAACTTAAGTTATTCTAAGTTCTCCTAAACCAAGGTGAACCATCCCAAACCCCATGATCCCAACCACGCTAACCAAGTCTACCGGCCGATAAAGAGCATTCCTTAAGTCGTGGGATGACTACGTAGTGGATTAAGTGCCTAGCCGGGTCATCACTGACGGCAAGGGCGTGAATAAGTCAACACTTAGGCTCTCAACTCTTAGGTCAAGGTCAAACGCAAGATCGCAAAATTTAACTCCTATTATTACGCTATCTGAACCGCCTTCTCCAAAAGACAAATATCATAATAATGTGTATTTTACACATAGGGTAAAATCTCCCAAAACAAATTAGGGCATATAGCCAATATCACAATATTTCTAAATATTCAAAATTTCAAGAATTTCAATTCCATCAATCCAAGTATTAGGCCTAAGATTCAATTTCATTCTTCCAAAAATAACTAAATAAATAAATTCGGTGAACTGGGAACCCAACCCAATGATGACATGATATGACATATGTAACCGCTATTTACAATTCACAGGTATAAATTAATCATGACCTTAACAAAAGTAAGGTAAATGTTCAAGTGTCAATTTAAAAAGTATAACAGTGTTTTGAGGTACTTAGACATGGAATCAAGCTATGATTTTTAAACATCATTTAGATTAAAAAATCTCCTACAACTCTTATATTTAACACCAAGGCCAAAACTTAAGGCAAATGGCTGAATAAAGCATTCTAAGCGAAAGTGGTTTAGCATTTTTCACAAAATCTTATCAAAAATACGCCTCTGTTGGTCTTAGTTTTGGGATATCATATCAAGTTCAAATGAGCCCAATTTTGGATATGTTATAGTTTAGCATGTCCCCTACAAGTTTCATATTTAGTACTATGGGTAGTTATATGAAACAAGTTAGAGTTTTTGGCTATTTTATAAAATGGGTTCTGTCAGCCGCCAAAACTCAGCAGAGTCGATTTTGGATAGAGGGTTTGAAACAGTTTTGAGGGACTTTCTTGAGGCGTCTAGGTTTGAGTTTTGGACAAAAAGTAGTTCAATATGTTATCTACAATATTCATGTAGACCACGTTTGGAGTAGGTCACTAAAATAGAAATTTTGGGTTATACAAAAATATGTGACAGAAATGTCCTTTGAGGACTGAAACATAATAGAGAGTTTCAAAGGGGTTTTGGCATATCAAAACTCAATATTTTGTTCTCAATTTTGGTGGACAGTTATCTATACATGTTATCTACAACTTTTATATTTTATTCAAAGTTCAGATCTCATTGTAAACTAGGGGTTTTAGGTCGGTAGTGCTGACTGGTCAAAAAATAACACACTTTGGTAAAATTGCAATATCTCGAGTTCTACTTACTCAAATGAGTTGAAACCGACTTTGGATGAAAGATAACACAAAAATACAAATCTGGATATAAAGAACATGCTTAGATTAATTTTTTACGTTGAGTCATGGCGTTCCAAAGTTCCAGGTAGAAACATCAAAGTTCTCAAAATCAAGTTCCTTTATGTTCAAGGCTCTTACTTATGATATGTCTAGTTTTTGTTCCATTTATTTGTATGCTTGTATTTTAGACATGAATATCAAGATTACAGCACACTTATAAGTCATCAAACTCAAAAATAACAATACACAACAATATCTCATATCATCCAGAAACACAATAGCCCCTAATTCTCAACTACGACGCCTTTTCAGTTTGTTTTCGATTCTCGATTCTTAAAGTGTTTAAAGAGATGATGTGGCGTTGGGATTTAAGGGTCATTTTAAAAAATATTTAAAAATAAGAAATTCAAAGAATGTTTAGAAAAATCTTTTAACACCTTGAAAATTAAATTTTGAAAATTCTTTTTTGTTGAAAATAGAGTCGCCACTTAGTTTTTGAGAATAACTAAAAAAAACAAAATTGGTTACTGATCTTTACAACGTTAACCAGAGAAAAAAGTTCGGGGGTTAAGGTACGAATCGGGGAAGGTGTTAGGCACCCCGTTCGCCCAACCGTGAGGTTGGCCTCTACTAATCATCATTGGTTTTTTAATAGAATTTTTTAAATGCATGCAAATAAATAAAATGGAGGCATAGAGAGAACATTCAAAATCAAGTATAGTAAATACATAGAATATGTACATAATACTCCAAAACAAATAAATGTCCAAAGAAAAAAATCATACGTCCTATGGCATGCAATTGCTATCTAAAGGATACATAAAACACATACCCACATGCAATAATGTTGAAACAACTTAAACTAGAATGATTTGGTTAAAAGAATAAAATAATAAAGAAATAAAATGCTAGAAGTTGGCAAAACTACCTAAACATGAATTTGCTACAAAATAAAAAATTAAACTATCCTAAAAATACTTTCAAATAAAGAAACTAAAACATACATTAACGTAATGAATTAATAAAAAAATGAGAAACGCAAAATAAATAAGAAATACAAAGTAAAAGATGCATAAAAAGAATCCCAAAAGAAAGCCTATAAAAGAAACTTATGAAAAGAGTTTTTGAAAAATACTATACTAAGAAAAGATATTCTAACTATTTACATTTTAAAAAAGAACTAAAATAAAAGAGAAGAAAATTATACTTCAGAAAAATTACACTTAAAGAATGAAAATTAAATTAAATAGACTTTTTATAATCTTTGGGGTTAATGAAAGAAAAATAAAGATAAAAGAAAGCTATAAGAAAACAAAGCTATAAAAGAAAAAGAAAGTAAAGCTTTAAAAGAAAACTAAATATTAACATTAATGAAAGGAAATACTAACACTAAAGAGAAGGAAGAGGAAATGAAATATTATAAAGAAATTTAAAACTAATAAAAGAGAATAAAATATTAGAAAATGAGATCACACTAATGTTAATGGAAAAGGAAAGATAAAAGCTAGTAAAGGAGTATTCAATTGATATTGTAAGAAAGAAAAAGAAAATAAAGAAAATGGTGCCTTTAAAAGAAATTAAAACTACTAATAAATGAAAGAAAATAAATGGAGTAAAAAGTTAGAGAATTAATTTTACACTACTATTGAAATAAAAGGAAAGAAAATAGAAACTAAAAGTTAGAAAAAGATATTAAATTAACTAAAAAAAAGAAAAAAAATAAATACTAATACAAGAATATTAAACTAATACTTATAAGAAAGAAAATGGTGCATTAAAAGGAGATTACATTTAGAAAAGAAATGAGACATTTAAAAAGAAAATAAAGCTACATTATGTGAAAAAAAATAAAAAAAAAGTAAATGCTAGGAAAGGAAATTACATTACTATTAAATGCTAGAAAAGAAAATAAAATGGAGCGTTGAATTAATGTTACAAGAAAAGAAAAGAAAATGAAATAGAATGCTAGTAAAAGAAAATTAGATTAACTAAAAGAAAAAAAATAAAATTAAATGTTAGAACATTAAATTAAAATTAGAATTAAATAAATGTAATATTGATGATTACAACAATTTTTATGTAAGTGCTTATATTATAACAATAACGACATTATTTAATCGTTTTGTCAAATTATATTAGCACTAATTGATGAGTCTAAATAAAGAAAATAACAAATGTGCTAAGTGTGAATGTAAAGAAATTAATAACTAAACAATTAAAAGACAATAATTAGATTATAAGAGGCAAAACAAAATCAACTAGATAAATGAAAGAGATGCAATTTAAGATTGAATTTAACCCGATCACTCCAAATGAGAGAAAGTGGAGTTTAGAAAGATCAGGGATCTAAACGGGGCTCGGAATTTATAGAATCGCTCAATTTATCGGCAGAGTCTCTCTCACTTAAAATTCGTACTAAAAACGTATGCTGAGGTACGGTATTTATAGAATTCTTCAACCAATGAGATGCTGCCACTTTTTGGGACACGTCAGGCCATTGGGAGTTGGCGGCCGCCACAATTAAAGATGGCGGTCACCATGTTTTTGAAAGGTTCCACAAAGTTCTATGGCAGTTGCCACAATGGAAATTGGCGGTCGCCATGATGAAAGGTGGCGGTCGCCAATTTTGGCTAGGGTTTCCACAAAGTTTTATGGCGGTCGCCACAATGAGAGTTGACGGTCGACTTACTTGGGCAGCAAGTTTCGATGGTTCGACAAAATTTCATTGGTTCGAAGGTTTCGGGTTCAAATACCGATCTTAGATCACTTCTCGAGGATTGTATCGAGGCACTAATTCACTTGTTTTTATCATCGAATTCACCTAAGATTAGGCGGGATCAAATTGAGGTGTGTCTACAGTTGCCCCTCTTTGATATAACTTATATAGCAACGCGTGAAGCAGATTATATCAAAGACCCAAAGACAACAACCATTTGACCGAGCCGTCAATCTTAGGCAAAAAATACAGAAGAATTCATATGATGTTGGTCGTACTCGAATTTTCATTGAGCTGCCTACGTACCCCTTTTGCTAGGGATCAGACCAGAACGTAGTTCATGGGGCAAAATACAAAGATATAATGATAAGAAGCATGATGTGTATGCTAACATGAATAAATGCTAATATGATGAAGACATTTTCATTGCAATGCAGACATAATGCAAGAAGGTTCTGATGTCATAACACAGATCAAGAAGAGGATCAACCAGTTTTAGGTCGTGAAGGGGCCGGAGAGTTAGTTTTAGGTCATGAGGAGGACTGACGAGTCAGATTAGGGTCGTGAGGAGGACCGACGAGTCAGTTTATGGTCATGAGGAGGACCGACGAGTCAGTTTGTGGTCGTGAGGAGGATAGACGAGTCAATTTATGGTCGTGAAGAGGACCGACGAGTCAGTTTATGGTCGTGAGGAGGACAGCGTCAGTTTAAGGTCGTGAGGAGGACCGACGAGTTAGTTTAGGGTCGTGAGGAGGACCAACGAGTCAGTTTTGAGTCGTGAGGAGGACCGAGCAGTCAGTTTATGGTCATGAGGTGGACCGATGAGTCAGTTTATGGTCGTGAGGAGGACCGAGGAGACCGATGAGTTAGTTTATGGTCGTGAGGAGGATCGAGGAGTCAGTTTATGGTCGTGAGGAGGACCGAGGAAGGAGGATCAAGGAGTCAGTTCGTGAGGAGGACCGAGGAGTCAGTTTATGATTATGATGAGGACCGAAGAGTCAGTTTATGGTCATGAGGAGGACCGACGAGTCAGTTTATGGTCATGAGGAGGACTGAATAGTAAGTTTATGGTCGTGAAGAGGACCGACGAGTCAGTTTATGGTCGTGAGGAGGACCGACTCAGTTTAAGGTCGTGAGGAGGACCGACGACTCAGTTTAAGGTCGTGAGGAGGACCGAGGAGTCAGTTTAGGATCGTGAAGAGGACCGATGAGTCAGTTTATGGTCATGAGGAGGACTAATGAGTCAGTTCATGGTCGTGAGAAGGATCGAGGAGTCAGTTTATGGTTATGAGGAGGACCGAGGAGTTAGTTTATGGTCGTGAGGAGGACCGAGGAGTTAGTTTATGGTCTTGAGGAGGACCGAGGAGTCAGTTTATGATTGTGGGGAGGACCGACGAGTCAATTTATGGTCATGAGGAGGACTGATGAGTCAGTTTATGGTTGGGAGGAGGACCGACAGGTCAGTTTATGGTCATGAGGAGGACCGACGAGTCAGTTTATGGTCATGAGGAAGACCGAGTAGGTAAACATCAAATTGATAGGTTAACTCAGGATTTAAGAACGCGAGACTTAAAGGTAGGTTTATCGGAAGCGAGACTGAAATGATTGAAAGCCAAGTTATGGCTGAAAAATTTGATTTATTGGGAAGAAAGATTATGAAATAAGAGGTCGAGTTAAGATCTACAGATTCAGAATAATCGAAAGCCAAGTTACGGCTTCAAGTTAAATTTGACGGAGGAAAAAGCTACGGATTAATAGGTCAAGTTAAAACCAAAAAATTCAGGACGAGGTATGAGATAAAAATAATTTAAAAGCCAAGTTACGACTTAAAATTAAATTTATCGGGAGAAGAAAATACCTCAAAGAGA
>JAOTRH010022553.1:0-21946 GCA_034768845.1 Heliamphora exappendiculata | reverse complement strand
TACACCTTGGGAGCATCCCCGGTGTTACAAATTTGGTTTATACACCCTGGGTGCATCCCCGGTGTTTGAAATGATTTATGGATATTGTTAGGCACCATGGGTTCGTCGCTAGCATTCTGATTTCGATAGCTTGGACTTTGGGTAATTTCAGAGAGAGCCCAATTATGGCGATCCTAATTCCCTCATCTTGGTACTTTGTATAATGTGAATGTCTCTTGAATTCTCTTAGACTTTGGGTTGACACCGGTGAAGGCATCACGCATCTTAAGGTGGGAATTGTCAGCCCGGATAAGGGTGGCTGATAATTAGTTGGCTCGCCCCCATGCCGTTGCCATTGAGTAAAACAGTTGTGGCATGAAGCCCGACAACACATTTACTATTCGCAATGAGGTGCGATGATGGATTTGGTGATCAAGTCCCATCAAGTCTACTCTGGTGATTCCCGGCGTGAAATTCCAGTTATAATCTAGGTACATGTTGGGTTGGGCATATGTATTTCATACACGCATGTTTATTGACTTATCTGCTATCATGTCATAAATTTGTCTGTCTTCTTGACTATAAACTGTATTGGGTGTTATATGGTTGTGTTGTGGTGAATTTTGTGCCATGAGATTAGTTAGAAAGTTAGAGTATTTTGCTTCTGGGCCTTGGCTCATGGCATTTGTGCTACAGGTAAGGAAGAGTTTTTGGAGAAAGTCATTCCAGAGGGAGAAGAAGAGTTTGAAGAACATGGTGAGTTCTAAGAGCACATGAACCCCACTGATGCATTCTAAAGAGTCGAGATATCTGCTTTTGTTCTAATATTCAGTTCTCTCGCGCTTAGTGTAATTATTGAAATTTCTTGGTGAAACTGTAATAATTAAGTACTTTTGAACGGTTCAAAACTCCCTTATGATGTAATAACTAGCGTATGTAAATATGAATGAATTGCTAGAATATCCATTTATTTATATTTATATATATCCCGACGTGCCCAGAGGACCGGACGTCACAGGGTGTTTAGCTTGGTTTATATAGGGAAAGGTTGGGAAACACAAAATTAATTATAAGTACTTTTTCCTTCTAAATCACATGGGCTGAAACAACATTGGTTCAAGTTTTGAGGGGAGAGATATCATATCAAGGGAAGGGAATACAACTAGGGTCAGTTTGGGGGACAAAAAATCTGATCTCAATCAATCATGGGATTTTGCATTGGTTTGCGTGCTCGTTTGTGTAAGAAAATACTTTAAAAAATAACTTTATGTATCTTTTTGGTGTTTTTTTCTACTAAAACTTATTATTTTAGTATGTTTATGATAAATTTAGTATTTTCATGAATTATCATAATTTCCATCGCAATAGATTAAATGGGTGTAGTCTTTAAGTCAAATTAAGCTAGTTTGACAAAATATGGTTTTTTGACTTATTTTAGTGTGTATGAACTTTAATAATAGTTTGTTTGTTTTTTATTAGCCTATAATACCATATTATTATGTATATTTCTTGTTCAACAAGTCTTGGACTATCATAATGCTTGATTTAACACTTTTTCTCATCTTTTCAAGTTATAAAAAGCAAAAAGCTACTTTTTGGCACAACTCCAAAGGAGAACCAGCCACTAAGGGGTTTTTTTGTCATTTTTAATATTAGCTTATCCTTTGATACTTAATTATACTTTGAGTTTTTAACATTTTTTGCTGTACTAGGGGTAAAATCATCATTTTACTTTAATTAAGAGAATTATTGATTTTTAATCTTATATTTCATGTTATTTACTAAATTTAGAATGTTCAGAGGTTTTTCGGGTATTAAGGTTTTGTTGCCTAAATTTTAAACCTTCTTAGGATTTTTAGATCGAACTTAGGGTTTTGGGTTTAGTTAGGGGTTTTGATCATTTAGTGACTTAAAATTTTGTCAGCTAACCATTGCTAACACTACGATTTTAGCTGGGTCTTTACACGTGTCATTATCAACTAGATTGATACAACTAGGGTTAGAACTGGGTCGTTAGATTGCCCAAATAGCTAAGTTCATCGAAGCTAATTTCATTTGCTGGTACGAAGTCCCACACGAGATAATTTCTGATAATAGTTTCCACTTTCAGGGAGAAGTTTTGGATCTATTGGAGGAATACCGAATTGTTAGTCACAAATCCTCACCATACAAACCACAAATCAATGGGGTTGTGAAAGCCACAAATAAGAATGTGAAAAAAATCCTTCAGAAAACGGTAGAGGGAAGTAGGGATTGGCCAGAAAAGCTACCATTTGTGCTTTGGAGATAGCAGACATCAATTAGAACTTCAACTGGGGCCACATCATATGCTTTAGTTTATGGAATGGAAGCAGTCCTAGCTATTGAATTGGAAATCCTATCTTTGAGAATAATGGCCGAGAGTAGAATTCCCGAGATAAAATAGGAGAGGAACAGATTTAAAGAATTACTCTTGTTTGACGAAAGAAGACTTCAAATATTGTTTCATGTTCAAGGGTATCAGAGGAGGATAGCTCGAGCGTTCAATAAGAAGATTAAGTCTCGAAACTTAAAAGAAGGTGATTTAGTCCTTAAAGAGATTAGAGCTCTTATTTTCGACCCTAAGGGCAAGTTCAAACCCAACTTGGTTGGACCCTATCTTATTAAAACCCTTATGTCAGAAGGTGTTGTAATTCTGATGGACTTAGACGGGAATGTTTTCTGTACACCTATCAATTTAAACCAGCTTAAAAGATTCTACCCCTGAGGGAAAAGCCCGCAAAAGGAGAGCCTCAATACTGGAGTGTTACCATGCCTTGAACTACGTTATGGCCTAATTCCCTTCCTTCAAGATACGCAGGTAGCTTTTGTCAGAAGTTTGGCCCAAAACCTACATTTAGAATTCCCTCCTTCTAATCGTGCTTCAAGTAAGTTGATCAATGTAAAAGCTTATTTTAAGTTTCTCTAATAAAAAGATTATGTTGTAAGAATAGAATTAAAAAAGCCATTGTAAACCAAAAGTGGAGAGACTTTCATTAATAAGTTTACCGTTATAGATTTCAAAAGATATAAGAGAGGTTCGCAAGTCCTCATCCTAAAAAGCTAAAAATGAAAGCAAGCATAGATATTGAGACATAGAAAAAGAAGTCAAGTCCTCCTTCTCTTTGCATCTCCTCCTTGTCCTGCCTCACGCTTTATCTTTGTCTACAGCCAAACCTTGTAAACCTCAGAAACCCTGCTATCAAAGTCCCTGCCAAATGGTATCCTCAATCGAGAAGACCAAGCTAGCTAATGCTGACCCAAGAAAGGGGCTCGGTGAGGATGACTATACAGATGGCTCATAAATGTCTCAGGACAGATCTTGGTACACCAAAACTGGTAAAGAATACAATAAGGATGATAGAAGGTGGTCAGCTTCGAGCCAAGTAACAGGACCCCCAAGTGACTGACAGCGAAAACAGTCATAGAAGATATCTT
The DNA here is from genome assembly GCA_034768845.1 of Heliamphora exappendiculata. Taxonomy (NCBI): domain Eukaryota; kingdom Viridiplantae; phylum Streptophyta; class Magnoliopsida; order Ericales; family Sarraceniaceae; genus Heliamphora; species Heliamphora exappendiculata. The sequence goes on along the minus strand of JAOTRH010022553.1, from coordinate 18,511 downwards.
CAGCCAGGGGCATAGCCAAGAGATATCCTCTCCAGTCAAAGTGCACAGATAATCCTTCTAATTAGCTTCAGTGGAGCAAAGTCAGTAAACCTGACGATGAATAAAGGACTTAATGCTGTAAGTATTAGATACAGGTTTCTCCAGCAGATTCACCTTCTTTATCAACCAAACCTGAGAGAAATAAAGAAAAAGGACAACTAAGTGGAAAAACCTAAGAGAATACAGAAAAAGGAGAGTTGAGTGGAAAAATCAAGGAAAATAAAGAAAAAGGAGAGCTTAGTGGAAAAATTTGAGAGAATACCGAAAAGGGGAGATGGGTAAATACTTGCAACAGGAGTGCACTACTACCAAAATAAGGAGCACCCCCAGCATGAACTCCATCAAGCTCCAAAAGCGTCTCATCCAGAAGCAACGGGATAGGGTCTCGACCCTTATTAATCTGATAGGCCACATTCACCAAGGAAGAGCTAGCCTGCCCATCTGAAGAACCCAGGAGGAAGAGAGCCAAAAGACAAATGCACATAGTGTACCTACGCTAAAGCTGAAAAGGAAAGTCGCCAAGGGATCCCCGCGACCCAAAGTGGTTTATGATCCAAGCCACATCGAGGGAGTCACCAAGAATAATCAAAGAAGCCTCGTGCCAGGAAAGACCACAAAGCTGCATCAACCTATCTCTACCGCTCGAGAAAGGAGCAAGGACAATCATTTCATCGTGACCCGAGACTTCAAGAATAGTAGAGAAATCCTCTACGGTCAGACATAACTCCTCAATGCTGAAGCAAAGACGTGCACTTTGGGATCTCATAGTTGGGTTGCTCCTTGAAGTAGATGCCAATCAACCCTCATGCTTTGCAAGGAGAATAGCACATCTAGGCCAAAAGTTGAGGAAGTTCCCGTGTCCGACTAGAGAGAAGTCGCCCATCCAAGCCAACAAGGAGTTGCTATAGGAGTGGGCCATGAAGAATGCAAGAAAAATGCCAAGTATACAGAGCAGTAGGGTCTGGAGTAGTGTCACTCTTTTATAGAGTTGAAAAAGGAGAGAAACCCAGAATTTACCTGGAATTTTGTGCCAAAAGGTTACTTGCGGCCGTCACCTTGTTTCTCGTAGCTGCCGAATCTTTTATTCACGGTCGTTACATAGTTTCTCCCAAACGTCATGAATGTAACAACAAACATCCAGGCCATAAACTATTGTTCACATAAGTTCAGGCCGCCATATCCAAAATCAATGGTCGCCATATTCTTTCTCACGGCCGCCATCTCTTTTATGCAAAAATTTTAGCAGCCTGTCCCAATTTTACGAATATACCCCCAAACTGAAATTGTGCACCCGTTGGCAACTCATAGCAAGAAAAGCAGTTCATAAGATAAGATCACAACTTACAAGTCATACATCATTCATAATCAAATTTTAAGCATTCAATACTAATTTACATATCGTAAAAGAGTCTAAGCATCCATGATAATTAAAAAGTGTAAACCACAAGACACGAAGGCCTAACCCATCAAAAGCAGAGTAATAGATGAATGTGTGTGATGTGACACACAGGCCAATAGAAAAATTAAAGGCACGCAGGCCCCATCAATATATCTATAAAGAATATTAAAGGCACATAGGCCCCCTTATAGTATCTATGAAGTGTGTCAAAGAAAGTGTATCATTGTATCAGTATGTATCTATGCAATGATGAATCAAAGATAGTGTATTAGTATAATGAACCAAGAGTAAAGTATCAGAATGTAACAAGAGGGTACGTAGGCCCCAAAGGGAATAGGCACGCAAGCCTTTGTAAACAGTAACAGAAGGAGAATGAAGGAAATCAACAGCTGGTCAGGATGGTCACTCTCGTCGGGTCCTCTTCCCTCGAACCACGTAGCCTCCCTAAGATGACTCTCCAAATATCGACCCGATCTCCTCTGCCTCCTCTCAGCTGCCGATTGCTTGTGTAACACTAGGAGTTTGAGCCCAGGATGAAGAAGCAACGATTGAAGTAGAAGTCCATCTAGAGGATACAACTGGGGGGGCTGGTGCTGTGCGACCACCGCGAAGCCTCGGCCCTCCACCACCCCCACGCAGAAAGAAGAAAAACGGGGCACATCAGCTAAGATAGATGAATGTGAACAAAAAGGAAAACAAGAATGAAGGGCAAAAAATACCGTAATGAGACCACCCCGTGGAGCAAGGGGCTCCATGCCATGAGCTTGGAAGGCAGGATCCCAACGACAGACCAACACCCTTAACTCGGTGATCTAGCAGAGGGAATGGTCGCACCACTCCCGGGGCATCTGTCAAGAGAGGAAACAAGTCAGTGTAATTAGGTGTCAGGATCAGTCAGATATGGGAATCAGTATGGTCAGATCATCACATTCAGATACAAGTGAGAGTGTTAAGAATGAAAGGAAGGATGTCGTACCTGATCAGTGCCAAGGGGAAGGAGAATCTTTGGGGCCGCCTGCTCGGGGACCCAGATCTGATGAAGAACCCCATCCACAAAAGTGTCCACTATCCAATAAAGCTCAGGATGTACAAATCCCAGGGTTGTAGGAGGAGGACCCCGCACAACAGCACGAGCTCCTATGGTTGGCATGAGCCTTTCTCGGGTAAAGACCATTCGGTCACAATCCTCACCGTCGATTAGCGTAGCAGCGTCAAGGCCCACAATGGCTTGAATGATCTCGGTTGTGAAGAGTGTGTTGATCTGACGCATCCCCACTAGAGGTGTCCTCGAGATACAAAAATGATCATACCCCAAGGACTACCGAACGATGCGCTCAACGAGGTACTACCTCTGTAGAATGGCCCCTCAAACAAGACACGGGTCTAGGTGACCTCACGGCTCTACATCAAATCAGCATCATCTCACTCCTCTATGCCCACCCAGATGTCCCAATGGACCTGAAAGTCAAAGGAAGCATGTCAGCAAGTAGTGTCTGTGCAGAAAATGAGAAGTGTTTGTGAACTAAAAGCATGAGTAACTTACCCGATTAGGAGTGAGACTTCCAAGAAAAAGGCTGTCACTGTCTAGGTCCTTCCCACTAGGCTTCGTACCCCAATAGCGTATGGCCCATCAAAGTGCTTGAGGAATCACAAGCGGGTCATCGCATGAGTTCACCAGTTGGCACATGCTCAGGAACTCATAAGCCCAAAGCTACAAAAAATCCAAAGAAGCATCAGTACAGTTGAATCAGATACACAAATATGGAAATGAGAAAGGAAAGTACTAAAAGCAAAGAACACAGACATACCTCCCAGATGCGCCAGTACTTGCCGATGCTCAGATCAGAAGTCCGGGAAGCTGCACTCATGTATCTGTACAAGATGGCCAATGCCGCTCCTCCCTAGTCATAGGAGCCAATCTGGTCCACCACCACCATGGCAACAAGGTAAGTGGAGGTGCACCCTATTTTTCAAGTTTGAGAATAAGGATATCCCAAATATGTAGAGAAGGAATGCGTGCGCCACCCACTCGAAGTGGTGGACCTTAGAGCAGGCAAAATGGCAGAAGGTCGTCTTCAACCACGTGTATTGTATGCTCCCCTTGTCGATGGAATGGAGTATTAGGGTTGGTATACTAAAAATTATGTTTTTAGTATTTAATTTTATTTTTAATAAAATTAATTTTTCATTTTATGAGAATCTTAAAGAGCAATGTATGTGTATCATTTCTTTAATATTACGCATGGATGTCTGATATTCTATACAGTATTTAATCTGGTGTGTAGAGTACGACTTGCACACAGAAGATCAAATGTTAGGTTGTTATAGAATATAAGTTTTATGTTCACAATTTAGATGGAAATGAACATCCATCGGTACGAATGTACCACAAAATTTTAGTAGACCTGTCTTGGTTACGGGAAATAGATAATAGCGTCATCTATTATTCCACTCTCTGTGCTAGTACACTTTGTGTGTATTGAACGGGATACATTGGGGTAATTAATTTTATACGAACTATACAAATTATTAAAGGAGGGGTAAAAGGTTTTGATCCCATGAAATTCATAGTCCCCATGACAGAACTAAAGCTTATTGTAGATTTTTCGTTTGGCCGAGATGTGTTGTTGATCAATGACTTTATCGAGGAACTAGTAGATGATGACCGTTCTGAGCGATGACACAGCATGGTGTGGAGAGGCAGCCTGGTACGGAGAAGCCGAGCCAAGTTTTAGAATTAAAGAGACAGAGAAAGCAGTGTTAGAAACAAGAGAACCTTCAAAAGGAAAGGAAGTTGATAATGAGAGTAGGCAGGAAGATAATTTATTAATCAGTAAGGAGATCGAGAAGAGAGAAGAGCGGGAAGAGAAAGAGAAGGACTCACCTCTGGTGAACTCATTAGGAATCGTAAGTTCTGTGTTCGATCCCTCTGTATGCATCATTTCCCTTTAGGAACCAAAACCAAGAACTCCTCTACTCGAAGGGCCAACTTTATGTTCTCTCGACATAGAAGAAATCTTGTACCAAGAAAAGAACGACATGTGAGAGTTAGAATAGATTGAGCAGGAATTCATAGATATAGAAAACGATGAAGAGGATGTGCCGAAATGGTCGCCAATTATCGAAGAACCATGTGAGGGTGGAGGTTTCTCGGAACCTTGGATCCCTTTGACGGGGTATCACTGCCTCAACTCTTCGAGATAGAGGCCAGCATCAATGAAGAATCCTATTGGTTTGCACAAAATGTGATGGGAATCGAAGAAGATCTTTGGGGAGTTGGAGGAGTTAGTGAAGAAGATAGTCGAGGACAAATAAGCATATATGATTTTTGGGCTTTCTGGGGAGAAGGACATCCAATAACCAAAGTAAGAGAAGTGACCGACCAGTTTGAAGGTTTGTGGGAACCCGAGAAGCAAGTTGAACACCTGATAAGAAGCAGGAGGCATTTTAAGCCCCCACAGCTAGAGAAGGGGTAACCGAGTAGGGACCAAGCAGAACTAAGAAGGAAAGGGAAGAAACAGAATAGCGAACATGAAGACAAACTTTTGAAGCAGCTCAGGAAGATACAGGAAAATATAAGTATCTAGAGATTGCTCGGGGCATCCCATAAGCACCGACAGGCAACCTTGAAAGCTCTCAATAGTATAAACATTCCGATTGATGTCTCCCCCGATCAGTTGGTTCAAATGTTGATACCCGAAAAGCATTCTAATGCTATCACCTTCAGTGACAAGGATTTTCCAACAGAAGGGCCGTCTTACAACATGCCATTGCATTTAAATGTCAAGTGTTTGGGAAAATGGGTGCCAGTCATCCTAGTCGACAACAGCTCTACTCTCAATGTGTGTCCACTACGAACTACTTACTACTTGGGGTTAAAGACGCAAGACTTCAAACCAACTACGCAAGGAGTACAAGCCTATAATAACATGCGAAGAGATGTTATGGGGTTAGTAACTTTTTCCGTAACAGTGGGACCGTTGGACAGCGAGATAGAATTCTATGTTCTCGACGTGCCGGCCTCGCTCAATCTGTTGCTAGGAAGGCCTTAGCTATATGACCCAGCAGTTAGAGCAATTTCGTCGACCCTACAACAAAAAGTGAAGCTGATTAATGAAGGGGTAACTGTTACCATTCAGGAAGAAATTAGCTTGTTAACTCCGCTCAATGACACTATTCTACTCCTTGAGATCTAACACGGGGAAGAAGACCTTCTAAATGGGTTCAACATTGATGAAACTAAGGCTATTCGAGTTCTAATGAATGAGGAAGAGAGTTACGTAAATTAAAAGGTGAGGGCAATGATGAAAGGAGTGTCCTACTTTCCGAGAATGGGACTTGGCAAGTATCTGCAAGGAATCTCGGAGCCACTCCCCGTGCACCACAATCATCATTGATACGGATTGGGGTACAAGCTAGAGTTGGAAGAACCAAAAATGGAAAAGTACAGGCCGACAATGAAAGGATGCTGTATCAAGGAAGGGGTTGATTTCGCTTGTTGTGGGTTTCCCAAACCATGATAGAGGAGAAGACTAATCAGAAGTTGCCAAGGCTGGAAATCTTTTTCGGCCACCAGTTGTCTGACAGTGAGGAAGAAGTAGAGATATAACAGATGGGATTCACTGAAAAAGTGCCAACAGATTGGGTTGTTCATTGCGAGGGGGAAGATCTGGGTTCTTTCCTTGATAAAAAGATGGCCCGAGTGCATATAGGTAATAAAGAAGAAGTGGACATACTGATGATGGATGCCAAAAATCCCCTAAATTACACTACACTCATTATAGATGCTGCTGAAATACAAAAGAGTCAATCCGTTGAGTCTTTTCATATACATGATGTAGAAAGTGAGTTGGAGTCTAAGTCCGGTGAGTCTATTTTAATCGAGTTTGTAACGGTTCCTATAATGGCAAGTCTGTCAGGAATGCATCTGTTGGCATCTCGAGTCCTTTCCATTTCAAGTTCAAAATTGTAACCCCTGTTGAAATCATTGAAATGAATCTGGATTTTGCTTACTTCGTTGTGCCTCAAATATCTTGTTTGGATTTAGAAAATTTTAATAAATTCGAGGAGGACATCCCCAAGAATTAAGACTTTTAATTGAAAAGGAAGAGGAAATGCGAGCTAAACCTGCAATGAAAGAAACTGTTTTAATAAATCTTAATAATGAAAGGGATCCGCAGATAGTTCATGTTGGTTCTACGCTCTCTTCAGAAGAACGTGAGTAATTAACCTTTTTATTAAAAGATTTTAAAGATATTTTTGCATGGTCTTACGAAGATATGCCTGGAATCAATCCTGACATCGTACAAACATCAAATCCCACTCTACCTCATTACTAAACCCGTCAAGTAGAAGGCTCATAAAAATCAGGCCGAACTGGACCCTCGAGATTAAGGAGGAAGTCACCAAACAGATAGACGCTAGATTTCTCATGATCATGTGGGTTGCTAACATCGTCCCAGCCCCAAAGAAAGATAGAAGCATTCAAGTGTGTGTCGACTTCAAAGATCTTAACAGGGCTAGTCCTAAGGATGACTTCCCTCTCCCTCACATAGATGTGTTGGTAGTTAACACTGCAAGGTTGCAGGATAAGTTTGCTGAGGCCTTGGCTGCTTGGGCATCGATGATAGATATATCGTCCGGAGTAAGGATGAGACCCTTGGAGATTTAACAGAGAGATAGACCTACAGTCGGTAATATCGTTGCTACCCAAGAAGTCAATGATAGACTACCCTAGTATCACAACATTTAAAATTTCATTGAGAAGGGAGAGTATCCTAATCATGCCAACAAAAAGGATTAGAGAGCTATTAGAAGACTCGCCACACAATTTCTGATCTGTGGAGGGAGACTGTAGAAAGGGGGATAAATGGGAGTCAATAAACCCTGTGTTGACACGGAACAAGGACACGAGTTAGTGAGAGAAGTTCATAGAGGAGTTTGTGAACCTCACATGAGTGGGATAATGTTAGATAAGAAGATCCTGCGCTAAGGAAACTTTTGGATGACGATGAAAATAGACTATCACCAGTTTGTTCAAAGATGCCAGAAATGTAAAGTTCACGCGAACCACATGCATGTGGCACCATCTCAGCTCTGCAACATGACATCACCTTAGCCATTCTCAGTTTAGGGGATTGACATGATAAGATGGATCACGCCCAAGGCATCGAATGGACACGAGTTTATCCTTATAGCAATCGATCACTTCACAAAGTGGGTTGAAGCTGCCTCTTACTTAGTTCTGAAAGCTTCCCAAGTAGGCAAGTTCATCAAGGAAAACCTCATATGTCGATACGGGGTTTCGCACGAGATAATTTTTGATAATTATTCTCACTTTCGAGGAGGAGTTTTGGATCTCTTGGAGAAATATCGAATCATCAGTCATAAGTCTTCTCTATATAGACCACAAACCAATGGAGCTATGGAAGCCGCCAACAAAAACGTGAAGAAGATCGTACAGAAAATGATAGAGGGAAGTAGAGATTAGCCGAAGAAGCTGCCATTTTCACTTAGGGGATATAGAACATCGATCAGGACTTCCACTGGAGCAACACCTTATGCATTGGTTTTTGGGGTGGAAGCAGTCTTGCCCATAGAACTAGAGATTCCGTCCTTAAGGATAATGGCCAAAAGCAGCATTTCAAAATTAGATTGGCAAAGGGATAGGCTTAAAGAATTGCTTTTGTCTAACGAAAGGAGGCTCAAAATGCTATTTTACATCCAAGGGTACTAGATAAGAATAGCTCAGGCATTTAACAAGGAGGTTAAGTATCGAAATTTGAAAGAAGATTATTTGGTTCTCAAAGAGATCAAAGCTCCAATCTTCTACCCAAGGGGCAAGTTCAAACCTAGTTGGGCCGGGCCTTATCTTATCAAAACCCTGATGTTAGAAGGAGCTTCTATTTTTATGGATCTGTATAGGAATGTCTTTTCTACGCCAATTAACTCAGGTGAGCCCAAGAGGTTTTATCCTTGAGAGAAAAATAAAAATAAAAAGATAAGCTCACTGGGTTAAAAATCGTAAAGACGGCCCAGGCAAAAATTAGAGTAGCCCACAAGGCCGATAACCCGAAAGGGCGACCTTGGCAAAAGTTAGGGCATTGAAAAGGAGAGTGTCAATACCCAAGTGCAACCTAAGTCTTGAACTACGTTATGGCCTAATTCCCTTCCTCGGGGACACGTAAGCAAGTTCTATTAGAAGTTTGGTCTAGACCTTTGTTCAAAGCCATCCTTTAATAATTGATTAGTGCAAAATCTTTAAGTTTTTTTAATAAATCAGTTATACTGTAAAAACAAAATTTAAGGAACAGTTTCAGAAATCATCACAAACTAGAAGCGGAGAAACATTCATTAATAAGTTTTACTAATTCAGTATGAATCTAAAAACAAGAGAGGCTCGCAAGTCCTCATCTTTTTCCTAAAAAGCTAAAAGGAATGCATCAAAATATTGGGGCACAACAAAGAAAAATCAAGTCTTTCTTCTTTTTGCGTCCCCTCCTCGCTTTGCACCACACTCTAGCTCCTTCCCCAGCCAAGCTTCGTAATCCCCAAAAAGCTTGCCATTAAACTCGCTACCAACTGGCATCATTGGTTGGGAAGAGCGAGCCCGCCGGTACTGGCCTAAGAAGGGAGCTCAATGAGGAGAACCATATAGATGGCTCACAGCAGCATCAGGCCTAGTTTGAGTGTGCTTGAGCTGACAAAGAATGCGGTGCGGATGATAGAAAGTAGCCAGCTTCAAGCCAACCAACAAGATCCCAGGGTGATCCATAGTGGCAACAGTCATAAGGGAAATCTTCAACCAGGGGCATTGCCAGGAAATGTCCTCCCTAGTCCTTTCAAGCAGCTTCAGTGGAGTAGAGGCGGTAAGCTCGACGATAGAGAAATAACTTTTTGATGTACTTATCGGACATGGATTTCTCCTGCAGATTCACCTTCTCCATTAGCCAAACCTGAGAGAAATAAAGAAAAATGAGAGCTAAGCGAAAAACTAGAGGGAAATACAGAAAAATGAGAGATGAGTGGGAAAAATAGAGAGAAATACAGAAAAATGAGAGCAAAGAGAAAGACAGAAAAAGGAGAGTTGAGTTGGAAAAGATAGAGAGAAATACAGAAAAAGGAGAGCTAAGAGGGAAAAGATAGAGAGAAACACAGAAAAAGGAGAGCTGAGAAGAAAAATAGAGAGATATACGGAAAAAGAAAAGTCGAGTGAATACCTGTAGCAGTACAGCACTGCCCGCGAAGCAAGGGGCACCCTCAGTACGAACTGCGTCAAACCCGAGAAGTGTCTTAGTAAGAACTAATGGAACGAGATCCCAACCCTCGTGAATCTAATAAGCTATATCTACCAAAGAAGAGCTAGCCCATCCATCAAAAGACCCTATAAGAAAACGAGCCAATAAACAGATACAAAGAGCATAACAACGCTGGAGCTGAAGGGGTTAAAATCGGCCAATGATCAAAGCGACATCAAGAACTCCATAAGTGAAGCCTCACGCTTGGGGTAACCACAAAGCTGCATCAACTGGTCCTCGTGCGTCAAAATGCAGTAGGAACTATGACTCTGTCTTGAGATAAAATCTCAGGACTAGTGAAAAAGTCTTACACCGTCGGGCATAGCTCTTCATGTCCAAAATGAAACACATGCACGTTGGATTTGCAAAGCTGGGTAGCTCCTTGTAGAAGATGCCAATCGACCCTCATGGTTCGCAAAATGAATAGTGCATCTAGGCCAAAGTTGAAGAAGTTTTTGCGCTTAACTAGGGAAAACTCACCCATCTAAGCCAATAGGGAGTTATTATAAGAGTGGGCCTTGAAGAAAGTAAGAAAAGTGAAAAGATATGCAAAGCAGTGAGGTCTGGAACAGTTGCCCCCTTTATTAAGCCAAAAAAGGGGAGGTCACAGAATCAGCCTTGATTTTCACGCTAAACAGCTCTGCCACTAAACAACACGGCCATGTTCAAGGCCACAAACCTTTCAAACATCATCTTCGTGAGAAATTTCCTCACGGCCCCAACTTTGTTTTCTATAAAGACTTTGATAGCACTTCCCCTCTTGTTAACATGCCCAATTCCTTACCTAGAACCTATAGCAACTCGCAACACAAAGATAGGTTCGCAGGGCAAGTATTCAACTCACAAACATACATTATGCATAGTAAAAGATTCGAGTGATCAAAAACATGTTTTCATATTTATGAAAAAAAATAAGCATTCACAATGAACATAACATAATCTAAAGGCACGAAGGCTTGCCCCAATCAAAACAGTAATGTATACATGTGCAGTGCATCAAGTGAATCAGTAGGCAAGGCCCAAGTAAAGAAATAGGCACGCAGGCCTCCATGTATAAAAGAGAAATGAAAAGAAGAAGAAAGCAGCAAAGGTCGTCACTCACGACAAGTTCTCTTTCTCTCTTCTACAAACCCTAGTCATATGCGAAGCATTGTCTAGGTCTTAAGTTCGTGAGACAATCCTTAGGTTTTTCCCAAAGACTACGAATCCCTTTTACCCAAGCCTTAGAGGACTAGGCATCCATCTCTAAAATCCTAATCAAATGCGAAGCATTGTCTAGGCCCTAAGTTTGTGAGACGATCCTTAGATTTTTTCTAAGCCCTAGATAACTAGGCATCCCTTTTTCCAAGCCAAAAAGGACTAGGTATCCCTCTTTTCCAAGCCCTAGAGGACTAGGCGTTCCTCTTTCCTAAGCCCTAGAGGACTAGGCATCCCTCTTTTTCGAGCCCTAGAGGACATAGCATACCTCTTTCCCATGCCCTAGAGGACTAGGCATCCCCCTCTTCCAAGCCCTAGAGGAGTAGGTATCCCTTTTTTCCTAAGCCCTAGAGGATTAGCCATCCATTTCTAAAACCCTAGTCCTAAGCAAAGCGTTGTCTAGGTCCTAAGTTCGTGAGATGATTCTTAGGTTTGTCGAGCCCCAGTGTTCTGAAGACCCTAAGCCCTCCTTCCCAGGTACCTCCTGTGGAGTTCTTAAAAGCTTTGGAATGTTGATTACTTCTTTAGGTCCTGACTCGACCTTTTGAAGTTCCTATGTTTTGCATCATACCTTGTACCATGTTTTACAACTATCATGCATCATGATTAGCCTGTTTACATCATGTGCATTATCCCATGAACTACGACTAGTCTGATCTCTTGCAAAGTGGTACATAGGAAGCTCTATAACAACCCAAACCCGCAGTCTCACTCTCAAGATAAAAGTTGTACATGCATTAAATATAATTTCCAATAAGCTTACAACACATGGTTCCAATACCATAAACATGTAATACATTACATGATCCAAAAAGAAACAAAAAGGAAGACTAAAAGATCTTCCAACCACCCAGCTCCTCCAGATCAACCTGCGTGATCATATGCACCTGAAAAACGTTTTCAAATCGCACGCCGTGAGCCAAAGCCCAGAAGAAACTAGACGAACATGTAATAAAAGCTAAATATGCTAACAGAATAATATGAAGGTTACGACTCCCCTGAGCCACAAAAACAGTTTTACATGATCAAAACGAAACATTCATTTCTAACCGCGAAATTAAAACGGGTTAGGGTTTCACAACTCTACCCCCTTAAAGGAAATTTCATCCCCGAAATTTGCCCAACAATCCTAGAAACTAACCCAACATGCATTTCTAAGCTCAAACATTCATTAAAACACAAATAAACATGCTATTCTAATAGGGTTTAAATAAATATTAACATGACAAAATACACCGTGAAATTAAAACGGGTCAGGGTTTCACAACTCTACCCCCTTAAAGGAAATTTCATCCCCAAAATTTTCCATGAGGTCAAAAAGAAAATAGCCCCGTCGATCCTAATCGGCACAGGCACGATAGGTGGCCAGGAAAACCATCCCTAGGATAAGGTCAAACGTGGTTATGATGAAACCAAACTCTAAACAGCGGCTAACTACCTCAACGACACATGATCTACAAACTCATCCCACATCACATCCTCACCAACCGATGTCTCTACACGCAGCATACTACCCACATAGTGCAACACCAACCCCGAAATAGATGAAACAACGGAATACGATGCTCCCTTGTTGATAAGAATACTAGCTCATGATCTGCATGCTAAGAAAGTACCTCTATTCGCTAGAGCAGCTACATCATCAGGCACGGCCGGTGCCTTGGAAGAACTGGGATCTGTAAGGGCCTACAATCGGTCCTATGTCATTTTAGTCTGCCTACCATAACCTAGGAAAGTTGGTTATCGTACTGACTGAACTGATGTACCCCTATTTGTAACCCAGGAAGTCTGAACTACTAGCTGCTGCTGCCAATAAGCCTATCGATCCTGCGCAAGCAGAACAACTAGTGCACCTGTCGTGCTCAGTACACTGCCTCCTTGAGGACAGTTCCTGTGAATATGCCCTGTTCGTCGCACCCAAAACAAACTGGCGGCGCCCTCCCCTGTGACTGAACCAATAGTGGACCCTGAGGCTACTTCAGCAGTGGGCAACCTATCACGATGCCCAGGGTGCCTACACCGATAATAGACCAGCTCCCTTTGCTTTGGCCTCCCAAACGAAGCCACTGATGGTGTTGGTGCCAAAAATTGTTGTTGTGATCTAGATGGATGAATACTAGGGCCAAAGGACTTCCGCCTTTTGTTGGAGCGCCCACCCGACCGTGCTTCTGCTCCACTCTGCTATGCCCTAACTTCTCTAGGTCCACGAGTCTCATTCAGAGTGTTCTCGATCACTGCTGTCGACTTTACCAGCTCTGTAAAAATAAGTAGTCTCAATCCTGCCACTCACTCCCTGATCGCAGGCCTCAAACCCCGCCCAAACCTCCTCGAACGTAGCTCATCTGTAACCACCAACTCTGATGTAAAGCGAGACAAACTGGTAAATCTGGCTTCATACTGCACAATACTCATCACCCCTTGAGTGACGATATAGAACTCCTCTATGTATAGGTCCCTTGAGAAAGCAAGAAAATATTTCTCCAGAAAAACCCTCGTAAAAGCTGCCCACATGCCCTCTACAGTATTTTTGGCATATTTCCACCATTCATTGGCGTCACCTCTCAGCTGGAAAGCGGCAAAAGAAACCCTCAGATCTTCCTGAACTATCTACAGTGTATTCAAAATCCATGTCATAAGCTCTAACTATTCTATAGCTACCGTGGGATCAGGATCCCCAGCGAATGTAGGAGGGTCAAGACACCGAAACTCTCACATCGCAATAGTGGCCTCAGCTCAGGTTCTCTCTCTCTCCCCCTAGCAGTCTCAACTAGCTGACAGATGGAGCCTACCATCTCACGCAGCAACTCTATTGCGTCCATCGGTCCCTAAGGAGCATTTGCATCCCCAACATCAGGGATTGGTATCTCACGCAGCAACTCTATTGCGTCCTCTTCGCGCAGTCATCACTTATATACAAAAGAGTATAAAACATAAGATGCAGAACGTCGCATTACCGTAAACCTTAACCACATAATCATGCTAACACTTAGCCATATATGTTCATGCCAAACAAACCCCACATACCGAGGAGAACTGACAAGAGTGACGTGTTGATTTGGATAACCTACTTAGATTCCATGCCAAAAAATACATCGACCAAACGCATTTCTAACTTGGATTCTAAGTTTGTTAATCCAAAGGCCCGAAGGCAAGACTAACCAATCCTAAGGTTCAACCCCCATGCTCACATATACACAAAATTCTCATGCTCAACAAACTATAATGCTCATATTATCAAAGCATCTAAACACATACAATCAAGCACACGCACTCTCTTCCCCACGGCTCTTAGGTATTCGAACCCAGAGTTCTGATACCATTTGTAACAACCCAAACTTGGGGTCTCACTCTCAAGATAAAAGTCATACATGCATTAAATATAATTACCAATAGGTTTACAACACATGGTTCCAACACCATAAACATGTAATACATTATATCATCCAAAAAGAAACAAAAAGGAAGACTAAAAGATATTCCACTCCTCCTGACCCCTCCAGATCAACCTGCGTAAACATATGCACTTGAAAAATATTTTCAGATACCACACCGTGAGCCAAAGCCCAGCAAAAACCAAATAAACATGTAATAAAAGCTAAACATGCTAACAGAATAATATGAAGGTTACAACTCCCCCGAGCCACAAAAAAGGTGTCGCGTGATCAAAGAAAAATGCAAAAAGATATGAAACTTTTGACTCACACGAGCCTCGAAACAATTTGAGAAAGAAACATATGCAGCACATGCAACCCACGCAACCCACGCAACACACACAACATATGCAACCCGCACAACATACGCAACACATGCAACATTAGGACCACATTTTCATCCCTCACTATGCATCTTTAGGACCATTTTCATCCCTTATTATGCATGAATGCACTTTTAGGACCATATTTTTGTCCTAACTAACTCATCTTAAAAACCAGAGTTTTCATGCACACGACAATATGCAAACACCACGTTTCACATAATAACATCACTGACAAACCTTGGAGACTAACAACCAATAACACGAAACTCAACCTCAAGGGTTAGCTCCAAACCTCTAAAAATAAATTCAACTTTCACAAACATTTACACAAAACCCTGCCTTTTTACCAAAACTCACTTTTTTTTTCAAAACCACGGACCCAAACACGCCCAACATGACAAAAATGAAGGAAAAACACCCTTAACAGGAGTTCAGTCGACTAAAACACACCATTCAGTCGACTAAAATGCTATTGGAACCAAGTCAGTCGACTAAGTCACCCACCATTCAGGCCATTCAGTCGACTGGATCACCCACCTCAGTCGACTGAATGTCGAAGAAAAGCCCTAGCTAACGAAAAAACTCCATAGATCCACGCACAAGCCCAAATCAAACAAACTAAACTTGCATTTTTTGAAACCCACGGACATACACGAGTCCACAACTTCGAAAGAAACCATAAAACACTTTTAAAGCCTTTTTCGTCCAACCAAAAATAACCAAACACGTTTTAAGAACAAAAACTAACTTTTATGAACATAAAACAACTTTTCATGCATTTTTAAACAGTAAAAACACATATAATTCTACGTAGCACCCCTTTAAAACATGAGAGTCTAGGATCCTAACTCGTTGAGTTAAAAACTTGACGCCTCAAACTCCGTGGAAAATGAACTTTATAAAAACGAGATTCCATCCAAATGAACGCGAAACCCTTGGTGAGGACACTAAGGATCCACTATTCAATGGCTAAAAAGTAAGCCAATACCCCCCAAAAAGTTAGAGAGAAGGCAGAGGTTTTGGTTTAGTTTCAAAGAATTGAGAAAATATCTAACAAATATCTAAGGACTGATATCTATAGAACTCACTAAAAATATCTTCATTTTTTTTAACCACAACACCCAACGGTCCTGGAAACCAACCCAACATGTATTTCTAAGCTCGAACATGCATTAAAACACATATAAACATGCTATTCCAATAGGGTTAAAACAGAAATTAACATGCTAAAAAATACCACAAAATTAAAATTGGTCAGGGTCTCACAAGCTCGATGGAAATTCGGGTTCGACCATGCTATTCTGTGTGTTTTGTTTGTACTTAAGATTAGCGGCTTGTTCAATCGGTTTGTCTTTAGAGCTTTAACATTACTTGCACCACGAGTTGTTGCATGATTTATCAAAGAGAGAAAATTGTAGACACCCTAATTTGACCAAGCTGAATCTTAGACACCCGTCTTGAATGTGCTCCAATGACGAAAAAATGAGAGTTATGCTCAAAGTTACTCCCAAGCAAGAAAAATCATGAATTTGGCTCAAAATCCAAGAAAACCACAAAAAACTCTCAAGCCGTGACATTCATATTCTCACGGCCACCACATTTTTGAAAGTCCTAGAACAAGTTGTGTCCTTCCTATCACGGTTGCTACCTTTTGAAAATCTTAGAACAGGTCGTGTCCTCCTTATCACGACCGCTACCTTTTTGAAAACCCTAAAGCAAGTCGCGACTTCCTTTAACACGGCTGTTACTTTTGTTGAAACCCTAAACCTAGCCATGACTTTTGAATGTCACGGTTGTCCTTTTCACTACCATAGTGGTCACGGCAGCCACTATACAAAAGCAAAATGGTAGCAGTTGTCACTATTACCCCTTTTTAGACAGGTGGCAGCATTCCAAAAAGGGTCTGTGTTGCCCACTTTGCCTATAAATAGGCGTCATTTTTCAAAAGAAACAGAGAGAGAAAGAACCTAGAGGTCCAAACTCTACTAAAATCAATACTCACCCATCCATTTCATGTTTTACAAGCCTTAGTTGTGTTCTTGCTTGACTTAGAAGAGATCGTAGAGCTGATATCAGTTTGGGGCCACTCTATTCTCACCCCCGATGGGACATTCGAGGTGGATATTCATACAATGTAACCTTAGGAACCACGACTCTTCTATAAACCCTTATTTTCTTCCCCCATAGGTGTCGTGGGTGAGGTTTCTTCTATTTTTTATTGCTTATTTGCTATTTATTTCAATGCAAGTGTTGTTTCTTCAAGTTTTTATTATAAATAGTGTATTCATAGCTTTTTGTTTCATATATTTACTGTTGTTTTCATTTTATTTTGACGCTCATAAGCACACATAGCATACCAACATTTGTCTGAGGTTCTGAAACATAATGACCGCAACCTTCAAATGTAATGGCCGTATGTTTTGTTAAATCCACAATAACGACCATGAGGTTTTTATGCCTAGCCGCCATCTTTATGCTTATAAATAGTACGGCCGTGAGATCCTATAGTCATAGCCGTGACCCTTTTTTTTTAGGTTAAGATGTGAAAACTCTTTTAAAACCCCCTAATGTTCATTTATTTTAAGATTTTCCTCTTTTTACTGTTATGTTTAGTAATGCTTCTTTTCTATGCCTTGGTTTATTTTCTTGGTGGGTGGTGAACATAGGATCTAGCCTAGACTAAATAGGCCATGGTCTCTGTTCTCTACAACTTCATTCCCTTGTATTCTTTGGATTTGAAATACAATGGCCGTGACCTTTAAATGTCACGGCCGTATGTTTTATAAGCCACACTATGCAGGCCGCACGTTTGCTACGAGAGCCACAATCTTTATTTCTATGATCATCACTACCGTCACCTACCTTTGCTACAACTGTAAGGTTTCTTGAGGCCAGTAACATAATAACTGTATTTATCGTCTTCTGATATCATTTTTAGTACCCTGTATATTCTGTTGAGTTATTATTTGTATATCGGATGAAGGGTGGTGGATTTAACTTAGAATGAATAGGTCATGGCCTCTGCCCTGCTTATCCTGTACATTTGAGCCTCCTTTGGGCCTTGTTCTATGTTCCCCTTTTTTGGACCTTTAAAAAACCACAGCCGCGACCTTTGTTTGTCACGACCGTGAGTATTTTCCATCACATTTATCACGGTTACCCTGTGTTTGGTACGACCGTCAATTTTGTGCCTTATTTCCTCACGGCCGCAACATTAGTTGCCACGGCCGCGTATTTTGTGTATATCTAGTAGCTCAAAATAGTGTTTTAATCTCTTCTGTTTGTCCTGTACCATCTGTTTAGAGCATGATTAGCAGTAGAAATCTTTTTGCAAGTCCCTTAGGTACTTATTTGTTTATTTTATCGCTTACACACATGCTTTTCACTTTTCTTTGCTTAACGATACGTGTGGCATATCTAGAAATAATAACCAAGTTGTATGACCTTAGGAACCACAGTTAGGATTTTGTTTCATTGATTGTTTTTGTTTAAACTCTCTTTCACCTCCCGTTTTGTATATGTTACCTTCAAAAAGTTTACAACAAGAACCAATATTGACAAAGTAGAAGCCAACCTTGCGGTTGGGCGAAAAGGATGCCTAATACCTTCTATTTTCGTACCTTGTCTCTCGAACTCTCTTTTTCTCTGGTTATGTTTTTAAAAGACCCGCAGTTTTCTTTTTGTTTTTCTTAGTTTTTCTCAAAAACCAAGTAGTGACTCCATTTTTCGTAAAAAAGTGCTTGGATATCTTAGATTTTCTTGTTTCAAAAAGAAAAAAAATATTTTTTTAAAAACAATAGATATCTGATGCACCTCCCCCCC